>ARYC01000774.1:0-130553 GCA_000711775.1 Oxytricha trifallax | reverse complement strand
TAGAAATGAACATAGATGCAGGAGCTGGCACAAAGAGAAGAAATATGGGCCCAAGCAAGCAATAAGAAGAGGAGAAGAAAGAAAAGCGAAACCCCTTTATGGGTTAGTTTAATATGTGAACTTATTCGTTCATTTAAATCTAAAACTTATTTATAATCATTCATTCTTCCTTCTCTCGCACAAACTGCTGTCTTATTTATGCTTACTCTCTTGCAGCTACTCTGAATCAAGTCTACTGTATCTATAGGCAAGTCATGCATTAGGTGATATAGCAGCAGTTTCTTGTAGTGGTCTTTATTTAACTTCAGTAGAATTCAATTCCATTAAATTATGGGCTGTAAGTAACATTGTATACAGGAGTAATGTTTAACTCTTCATAAGCTTTGTTAGACTCCTTAGTCTTATGAACTGAGAGGTTGTCTACAAACAGGATGATCTCTTAATCGTTGTATTTTTCTCTCAGCTTATGTAGGAACTCTATGTACTACTCTCGCTTAATAGAGCGAGGATTAATAACATAACTTTCTAAGCCAGAGTCTTCACTAATACCTGCTAAAATTGCATGGGTTACAACCTTTACTTTCTCATCGTAGACTTCTATATTATCATACTTCTTATACCAAGACTTATTAATAAAGGTGTTGAATGTAAACACTGCTTCATCAGCGTGTATGAACTTGATGTTATTAGTAATAGCTCTCTGCATTTAATCATATATATAGTTTAAATTATTACTATAAAATGGCACTGTAAATCAATCACTCTCTTCACTCTGTTGATAGTCTTGAAAGTAATACCATTTCTTCTATAAATGTTGGCTATAGTCTAAGGAGAGATGCGCATATCAGGAAACTTGTGATGAAACATTACAGCTCGCAGTCTAGTGGAAAGTGTGCCCAATACTTTAAAGTCTTCGAGTCACAGAGGTAGTCAATATGGTGCTGTGAGAACTTTTATTTTCTTGCAGGATGCTTTCAAGTGCCTGAATTATAATGCTAAACAGCCAACAAGCAATGATACCTTACTGTTGAGGCACTCTTGCGCAGGAGCTTTGCTATAGCAGCATAATTCTTTACTGGTTTGGCTTAGTCTATATTAATACTTGTACCATACCTAAGCTTAAGCAGTAAATTTAAATATTCCTCATCATAAATAGACCTAAGTTTCGCTTATTTCTATTTCTCATTTTGCAAATTGGCCTAATTTCTCTACTAACCCCAATAAGACCCCAACTATACCCTGCAAATCAAAGCACTTATAAACCTCACTAAGGGGTTTTGGGGTTTTGATTCTATTAAGGTGATTTAAGTCGCCATTTCTGCATTCTTTTGGAATGCATAATCCATATTAAATTAGAAATAAGTAGAATTAGTTTTTAATTGTAAATGACTGTGCAAAATTCATTTAATTCAATATTTTTTTAAAAAAATAATTAATCCAAGTTGAGTGAATTTCATAGGATCAGATTTGCTCTTTATAGTGACTAATGCATAATGCAACTGCGGGACTCTTTCGCAAGCTTAATAATTTCCCAAATCATTGATGCCTTTCCCTGAATTAACATATATTTGCAATAAAATTTTTTCTCCAACTTTGCTGTCAAAGATCTTTAATTTAAAAACTTTTTAATTTATCATAAAACTAAATAAAAGATCGCTTCCAATACTATTTCACATTCTGTAGGTATATGCTCAGCATCTGATTACTCCAAAACCTTATTATTCGTATTGTGTGATTAATTGCCTCCCATCTATGAAACTGATTATGAATCTATAGTCTCATTATTATACTAAGTATTTTGTAAGTTTAAATTGATATGATTCTAATTTAAGTTCAGTTATTTTTTGTTCTTGAGCAGTGTGTGTAGAGCTAATTTAGCTATACTGCCATGATGCAGAGCAGATAATTAACTTTGTGAAAAGGTTTGAATGTTCAATATTGATAGGACGAGTAGATTTATTATAAAAATTGAAAATCTAAACAGTTTTGCCATTACAGAAAGTCGTGTATATTATTATTTTAATTAATCATGATATCCTATATTTTAATAGGAATTAGGGCATATTCTTTCAATCTTGTCATATTAATAATTTCAAAAAACGTGTTTTAGTAATATTTTTATATTATTGCGAGAATACAATATTTTCAATTCATATTATAATTGGATTGGAATTCAACTCCCCAATAATAATTGATAATTGTAATAAATTTTAAATGAACGAAGATGAATCTATGAAGTGCATATAAATTGCTAAATCAGCTATTTAACAAAAATAGTTCGAAAAGGTACGTACCCATGATAAATACAATCAATTTTATCACATTAAAAGTAACTTAAACCAGCTGAATTCCTTAATTGTCTTGTGAAATAATCAAGTATGATATATTGGCTATTTTATGATGAAATTATTGAGTTTTACATATCTATGATATAGGCAAAGCGATTTCTGGAAAAGGGTATCAGGCTTCATAAAACACTGGAGGGATAGAGGCTTCTAGACTAGGTTGATAGGAAACTTAGAGGAGAGGATTCTATTTTCAATGAGACTAGCAGTTAGAGCACGTAATCCAAATATGACAAAAGTAATGTGTGGATTATAACTATTAAAAATTTTTTTAAATCCTCTCATACTCATAAGAAAGGGCATCATGGTGCTGCCCCACATGGAGCAGGCCATAGATAGACTGAGCCCTAGCCCTAGGAGCCACCTAACTATTCAAAAGAAGATGTTATTATTATTTTTACTTTTAAAATCCCTATAATTATACTTCATAAATCCCTTCTTTTTTTCATTACCCTCTTTAAACTTAACAACATTAAATTTATATGTTGAGAAATGCAGATAAATCCTAATAAAGAAAGACTACTATGAAATTTTATCATTAACTAGAAGCGCGTAGGAAGTAGAAATAAAAAAGGCATATAAAAAATTGGCATTAAAGTTCCATCCGGACAAGAATCGCGCACCTAACGCTACAGATGCATTCAAAAAAATCAGTTTAGCTTTTGCATGTAAATAAATAAAAATAAAATACAGATATATGATAGAACCCTGATAAAAGAAGGATATATGATTAGACAGGGTCAGAAGAGGCTTACAATATTCGTTAATAATAACAGTAACACCATCATCATTAATTCATAAATTGTGTTTAATACTTTTATGTAAGAAATTACCAATAACTCGAGAAGAAAGTATTTAATAAATTCTATAATTAAGAGGAATTTGATCCAAACGACATATTTAGAGCATTCTTCGGTGGTGGGAATTTCTTCGATGATGGAATGGCTAGACGCCAATAGAGAAGATAACCGCATTTCCAACACAATTATTCCAAAATTAAATTGCTATTTAATTCAAATATATTTTTGCGCACAATATTTTATGATGTAGCAATAAGGCTAATAGTAGTAGTAAGGACCAAATCCAATGGCTTTACTGCAGATGGCACCACTACTATTGATCTTATTAGTATCTATAATTGGTAGTCTAGGTAGTGGAGGTACCAGCTCATTTGCTGAGAAAAGCTATCCTTACTCTTTCTTCACTAAATTTTTTTATTGATTTTTATCATAACATTTATATTAGCTACATGTTTAATTGATAAATCAAATTACATTTTATACAAATAATGAAAGCAAATGCGATGATGCAAAGAAATAAAGAAGTAACTTCCTTCTTATAGCTAAGAAATACGCTGAAGATTCTAAAAATTACAACATATACATGGATGTAAGTTTGTTACACTATAAAACTATAAACTCTCAACAATTATTCATTAATTTTAACACATTTTCAACAATAGAAAGCTGAGTAAGTGGATATGGAATACTGCTAGCAACTCAAAGAATTCAAGGTAAGAGATCAAAATATCCATATATTAACGAATTTCAATATAGAAAAAAGTTAAACAGTACGCACAATGAGATCATAGTATTTTGTAATTAAATTATTTGGGATACAATTTCTAAAGATATCTCAGAGACTATTGTCATACTTACAATCGATTATTATTATTAATTAAATTAAATCTTTATGAATATTTACATAAATTCATCATAAGATAGAAACAGTCTAGCAATAATCTTAATTATTTAATTATTTACAAATTAGCAAATACTATGGTCATCGATAGAACTTAAAGTTGGATGAGAATAATAATAATACAATTATAAATTAAGTGTTATAATAATAATGCATAAAATGAAATAATAAGGTCATATTATTTTTTTTATTTCTTAATTGCAAAATTTTTACAAAATAGCAGTTCTTATATTCCCCCTCTATTAATAATTTAATGAGTATTCTAACACTTCATCTGCAACTATGAACACTTCCAACTCTCGTCCTTAAACTTTATTCAAACAGCAATTGATGAAGGTCTTCAGCATAATTTTACTAACTTTATGTCTATCTTCCACAAATATCAAATGCGACAGGACTTCAGTGGCCAGAGATTTCGACTACTTAAACTAGTTTTTGTTGGGTTTCCGTGGCACAACTTTCGTGCCGAATATAAACGACTGCTCTAACCAATTCGAGCAGACTATTTACAATTTCAACTCAAGTTTGAAATTCTTGAACGATTCGAACTACATATGGGTGGACTACACGTTTAACTGGACTCGATATATTAGTGGATCCATGGCAGACACCTACTATTATTGTGCAATAAGTTTTGTTCAAAGTGGAGAAGCTATTTAGAAGAGAGTGGGAGCTTTCCCAAGCACAACTGATTGGGTTACCGGGTTTATTGTGGAATGAGTCTATTTATTAAAAGTATAAGCATTTTTAGTTTTTAATTGGCTTTAAAACTAGTCAAATAATATTCAAAACATGTTGGGAAACGTTATAAGTTTTCAGAAAATTTATGATCGTATATCTCAGGCTATTCGTGATAAAAATGACAGAGAAGTTTACTATCAATTTGGTAGAATCATGAATCTACTCTTAGATTTCTACCCTATCCAAGCAAGTTCATTTTCTGATAATTAATAATACAAGCTGCAGGATTATTATGAAGATAATGATTTTAATGAAACCACAAAAGTAAAATCCTAAACTCAGGGGATACTTAGTAAACTAATGCAAGCTCATAATTTGATGCAAAATATAAACGAAGACGTCATTAATCTTCAAGAGAGGAATTTAAAAAGTTTTAGTAAACCAATTCTTAAGGCATTGAATGGCTTAGACATTACATACTACTTGGTCTATGGTTTTATTAACTCAACGATTGGCTTGAAGGATCTAAATTCTACTAATTGTGTGAGACTTGTAAATGTGTACTTCACCAATTTTACAACTTATTTCCCGCAATTGTTTAGAGATGGGAAATACAATTAATATGTGCAAGATACGACTGGCATCTTCAGAACTGCATAATTTAATTAGGCTAAAAATAACATTAACTATTTTACCATCTACTTTACATATCATTAATTTATTTAGCTATAAACACTGTGACTGAGTCTTGCCTATGGATGGCTGATCAGCTGGTCGATTCCTATGGCGAATATGGCAGTACTTTTGAGTTTTTCGATCAAATACTTTTGAATATGGGCTATCACGTTGGCAATATCTACGATCGCTACTACGAGATATATAACATGTTCAGTGATGATATCACTCGTAATGGACCAGTCTACGTATATCTGGGTAATCTAATCGGTAAAATATTTTACTAGCTTTTCTTTCCATTCGACTACGGAACTGTTGTCATTGATTATCCTGTAGACCCCATCCCTGAAAAAGAATTTTGAAAAATCTTAAAACTCATCTTGTCATAGTAATTGGCAGGATATCGTCTTCATAATAATGCTAAAATATAATTTGTATATGAAAGAGTTCCTAGAAAATAATGCATTTGTATTATCAAATAAAATCTACTTATATAATTATCCTTGTTAACTTTTAGATTAATTAAGTTTAATGTTAAAAACAAAACTGCAATTATTCATTGTAAAAACCAATTCAATGTATACTAAAATTAAATTTAGGATTTGCTTTCATACCGCCTCATTAAATCTTCTTCAACTTTTTCATCAAGCTATATTGTAATATTTTAGACTCACAATTTATTCAAGGAAAATAAATTACTTTGATTAATCATTATTAAAAGAATCGAAACTATTCAACTTACTTTATACTTTCTATTTAAATCAGAGCGCAAATCAGCTGCTGTGTACTAGCTCACAAAATAAGTTTATTGGATTCTGTATGATTGGACTTGCACTGGGTAGCTATAGGTTTACGAGAAAGAGAAAGGAATAAAGAAATTTATCAAGATAGAATATCTTTTATCAGGGTTGCTCAAACATGCAAAAGCTAAAAATTATCATTAAAAAATATTCTAGTGCTCTTATCAGTTGAAATAGTAATAATGATTAAATCAAAGAATAAATTTAATAAAGTAAGAATGTCATTAGTTTTACTGCAAATTAATTTGATTGTGTTGAATTTTCCTTAAATCATATATCATTAACATCACTTGGATAGAATAACTGGTCACTATTTATTTGCTTATGTTAACTTGATTTTTAAGCTAACTATGTGTCGCTTTAGTGATCATCAATTTAGCTTCGACTGGTGTTATGAATGCTTTATTCTTGAATGAGTTACTAGAACTATTAATTCCTACTCTAAAGTTCATAAACACCCTATTCTATATCATTCTGCTTAGTGTCGATATATGATGACTGATTTTCATGTGCCTCAATTATCACTTCATTTGCGATTAAATTATGAGAACTTTTCTCTTCATTTTTATCGTTTAGAGACTCATTGCTATTTCTTTCATTGACGCTCGCGTTATTCTCATTGTAGAAACTTATTCTACTTTTGGCCTCTGAGGAGCTTATCAATCGATGAATATTGTTGTTGTTTAAGGTTTTACTGTTAGATATTTGATTAAATCTGCCAAAGTTAGTGTCTTAGTTTTCTAGTTACTTCCCTGGAGAGCTTCCTATAGAATTTTGGCCCTGAATATTATGCTTTTAACTTTTCTTTCTTTAACTTTACTCTTGAATGGTTTAGGAATTAGTATGCGATTTCTTCTAATGCTAATGTTTAATGTCATTGTTTATGGCTTAACTTGAACCTACAAAATTCATGTTCATTTAAGAACCCGTTCTTGAGTATTCACTTTGCCCCAAAACACTTGTGAGATCTTTACCACGTTTTTTAGCAGACAACTCTTCCTAGACTTTTCGCTCATACTCTTCGTATTCCCTCAGTTTATCCATGTCTGAGAATATTGAAACCAGCTCGTTGTTCGAGTTTTTGTCTGGTGTGAAATATTACTATTGCTAATTACCTGTGATTTAATGTATATCTGGCAGTATTCCACCACTGTTTTGACTCTGAACTTTATTGGATTAATAATTTTCCACTTTTTTAGGCAATTAATGAACTACGTTTTATTAAAGTTTATTCTTTTAAGCATCGATATTCTCCATTTTCAAAGTGGATTAAGTGTTGATGTTATTTTATTAATTTCCAGTGTCTTGGTGCTAAACATTTGTAGTTTGAAGCTAATTATCTATTTAATGCATGCTATTTATGTTTTTTAATGATGGTCTTTCTTAATGTTTTACTGAAGCTTGAAGAAGTTGCCTAGTGCTTGAATCTACTTCGAAAGATTAGCGGTAAAAATTTAATAATGTGTGAAGTAATCTTGATATAGATATCACATAAATTGCATGAATTTTAATATAATTTGGAATTTTCAAAATAAACTAAATTAAGATTTTGATATAAACGCGTTATTAAATATATTTTAAGAATTATAATAGAAATAGGAATAACTCCAAAGTATTTTTGATAATATTGGTTTAAATTTATGAAATTTCTTATAAATACATTAATGCTAATCATATTTATCATAATTGTGTTTATATTATTCCAAACTCAATACATGCAATATATTTATTTGATATATTTAATATATACTTTGTCAATTTTTGCAATATTAAGAGGATCAAATTATAAAAATGAACAAAATACAACCTTAGAATACAGCTTCTGATAATCAATAACTGCCGAATATTTCACGCTCAGGAAGCAATTAAAAGATCAAAATCAACATAGGTTCACCTAAACAAGGTATTATCAATATTTTTTAGCATTTACTTTATGATCATTCATAGATTTTTATTGAACACATTTTTGAATAAATTTACTATTTATTTATTAATTATAACCAGACACAGAACACTCATTCCTCTTAAGAAAAGATGATAGTTTTGGGGAGTAGCAGTCACGCGAACAATAACAATCTATCTTCAAATACTTTTATCAATCACTTGAACGACACAGACCGAATGCTCATGAACAATGTAACCGAACATGCCTCAGTCATTATTTCAAATCCACTGGGGCTATAAAGCCAATAAACACCATTAATTAAGTAAAAGGAGGATAATATTACCAAAGCACAAGGCTTTGGTAATAATAAAAAATGTACATTTTCTTATTTTAATGATAAGTATGAAATTTTAAAATAAATGTAAATTCTTCATCAATTTTTATTAATAAATAAAATATGGTAACAAAAAAGACTCTCATGAAGTAGTTTCAGGAGCAATTTAGAAACTTGATATGATGCAATAGCAGGAAGAATATTGGTAAATAAAATCGATATTGAAATTAATAATTACTATTTTACAGATATATTTCTAATTATTTTTAGCTTGTTTAAAACTAATTCAATATTGAGAGAATTCGAAAATCTTCATTTTATTTTCAAATTACTCTCTAATTATGAGTTATTAATTATATTTTTTGAATTGGTGATGTTATTAAATTTGCTTATAAAAAGCTTTCTTATAACTAAACATATCCAGTTAATTGTAATTAATTGCTTTTATATTGAAAATTTTAAATTATAATTAAATTTATTATATCATTTCAGTAATAGTAAAGGTAAGTTTATAAAATAAACCCCTACTTGCTTTTTAACACCCAAATAAATTTGACTTTTATTTTTCAAAATATAATCGTTGGTATAGTTAAATGGATCCAGATCGAAGTTTCAATGATAACTAAGGAAATTAATAGAAAAGTTAAACTGAGCTTAAAGTAGATACTTTCTAGCCATTATAACAAACTTTCTCTGATAATAAAGACGTTCAACTTTAATATATGTTTTCAGAGTATAATTTTAAAAAACTTGATATACTAGAATGATCATGTTTTTTTTAATTAATTAAAATTTAGATTTAACTTCCCTTAATAAGTGAAGAAATGCTAGGTTTGTTTATGATTAACTAATCTCGAAAACCAAGAAAAAACGGATTTAATCTACCATTTAACAAGAATCAAATCTTCAGTTGGATAGAATTTTTAATGCAAGCATGTGTGGTTACCAGCTATATTTATGTGGTCAGTAGTTCTCAAATGTTATGGAAGACTTTCGCATCTTTACATCTCAGCTTGTTATTTATAGTTATGATGTTAGGGTGGAGAGCTACTTAAATTGATCCTACAGATCCTAAGGTAAAAATGGATAAAAGTTTTGCTTAATGCGGGCAACCAATTCTAAAAAACTTTAAAGATTTATTTTAAAATGTAATTCCTTTGAAAGATGGAGACACATAATGCAAAGTGTGCGAAAGTAGAGTGGGTCCATTATCTAAACATTGTGGCTCTTGCAATAGATGTGTACATGGTTTCGATCATCACTGCAGTTGGCTAAATAATTGTGTTGGAGAAATTAACTATAAACTTTTCTTCTCCTTAATATTGATCTATCTTGCACACAGTTTATTCTCAATTGCCATACAAGCCTACTTTATTTTCCTCTATACTCGAAGAAATGATTTAGATTTCTTAAATTTATTCCCAAATTACATAAGCAGAGATTTTGAGACAAGATGGTTGGTAGGAGTGTGCATTACTCTAACAGTAACTGTTTTGAAAACAATCGGCCTTGCTACATTAGTGGGCTGGCACATATACTTTATTCAAAATGGCATTAGTACCTATGACTACATCATGGAGAAGAGGCAGATTCAAAGAATCAATGAGAACTTCTAGAAGGGAAAATTCTCTCAAGAAAGATATGATCATAAAATGAATAAGCTTAAAATGAGAAGAAAAGGATTAATACCAAAGAAGATCAAGTCTAAAAATATATCAAAAGTGAGTCAAATTGGCTAGTGTTTGGATAATTAAGAAGTCTCAATTACAATGAATATACCCAAAAACCTAGAGAAAAGAAAGTCAAGTTCATGTTCAATCAATGAGTTTATTGAATAATAAAAACCGATTCATAATGAATAATCTTTCGACAAACTACTCTGTAGATTGGTAATTTTGCAATTAGTTGAGTATTAAAAGTTGATTAAAATATATTTCTATCAGTAATGATATTCGAAGATAATTATTTTGCTTTATACTCTAATGATAATATCGTGTTGAATATTGAACATATTTTTCTTCATTTCTTGATTCTTTTGTTTGCCTAACTAAGTTAAGTTAAATACTGAAGTTCCTTGAGCTGTTTAATAAGTTCCATGCTTTATTCTGGGGAGAGATTATCTGAATTTGGAATACTATCAAGGAAGCTATTAAGGTTAGAAGGGGGTGCAGCTGCAACGGTTTTCATTGTAGGCTGTTGTTGTACAGGAATACTGAACTTCATGTTGTTACTTTAAGATTAAGCTTGTTAGATGGATTAAGGGACTTGCTTTTATTGCACAACTTGACTTATAGAGGGGAGTTGGACATTCTAGGCAGCTTATTATTGCTATTGAAGTTACTATTGAGCTTGATTGTTCATGGCCTGAGGTTTTGGTTGAGGAAGTACTTATGGAGCTAGATTCATAGGATGAGGAACTTGTTAGTTCATTTGTTGCTGCATCATTTGATTCATTTAAAGCTAGTATTGTTGGAAGTTGTATGGGTTAAAGTGAGGATGGAATTAGCCGTTTGGGTTCATCTATGGCATTGGATAAGGACCGTTGTTCATAAGAGCAGGGTTCATAGGGGGTTGCAAGAAATTCTGAGCTGAAGGCAATTATCGATAATAAATTTTTGGAAATTAAAAATTAGTACAAATAAATACTTAAAGTTATTTGTAAATAAAATCATTAATTTTAAATAAAATGAAAATAAAGAACAAATATGAGAATTGAATAGTCTCTAAAACATCAAGCCTTCACTATATTTGATGACTAAAATAAGTACAATTTATTCTAAAATATAATATAAAAAATGCTAGTGCTAGTAATTTTTACTCATTACAGCAATTAAAAGTATAATATTTTACCTAACTTTAAATTTGAGGTTGTACAATCAGCGTCCTTATATTTCCATAAAATGATCTGAATTTAGAAATATTTCTTAATTGCCCTAACAATTTAAACAAAAATATAATCCAATTTATCACTTCGTTCAACTACAAACATTTTGGGAAAAATAAAAAGTATCTTAATAAAAAATATTCAATAAAAATCAAGTTTCTTTGACTATTTGCATGTTAAGTTAAACTCTCTCGCTATTTCATTTTATTGGTACTATTATATAAATTAATTTTCATATTTATTTTTAAAGGCAGTTAAATTATTAAATAAAAATCACATTTTACCTATTTTATATCTATTTTATCGATACTGCTAAGGTACAATATTATGTTAAGCGTACTATTAATTCATATGTTGCTGTTGTTAAGGTCTATTATGTAAAATAAAATCATTAAATGCTTACATAATTTTTTGGACATAATTCATAAGTGAAAATAGAATCAGCAATAATGTGAGATGGGATTTCAACATGGGCAGCAATTTATGCCATACTTGTGAGTCCTCCTATGTTTTAATTTGCGTTAAATTAGTTTTGCATTTATTGATTTGCCTTAGATTTTTCCTTTTACTATCTCTTCTTTAACTTTTCATCTTGACTGGTTTCATCTTCATCATCAGCATCGACTTCATCATCTGAGTATGCATCATGAGTATACAGCTTTTTTATGATTTTCTTGTGAGAATGCTTCTTCTTGCTCTTCTTATCTTTCTTGTTTCTGCTTGATTCTGTAATGATCCATTTCTAGTTAACAATTTGATGCTATAACTGTGCCTATTTGTTAATATCAACTGATGTGTCACTCATGATTTCTTAATGAGTCTAAATCTATTGCTGTGAAGAAGCGAGGAGCTTAGTTTGTGACTGAGAATTGATTTGAGAAGTAGTTTACTAGGTTTAATGAGTAATTTCTTGTCTCACAGGTGTTTGAGCGGAGAGGTTATTTTGCTACATTTACTATTAGTTCATCATGTAGTTAGCAGCTGCTTAAGGATAGTAGTACTATGGGTACATCATGGCAAAGTTCTCCATTTCAGGGGTGTTGAATTAATGTCTTTCCATTTAAACCTCCTGACTGCTTTCTTTTACTGGAGAATTCATTTAGATTTACTGTTGCTGTTGAGATAGTCTTTGAAAAGGTACAAAGCCAACTTAAACATCTTCTTTAGCTATTTCCTTTTCTTCTACTGGTTCTTAATAAAATTTGATGGGTGATGCCAACTAATCTTGTTGGATTTCAACTAGCTTTTGGATTTCATGTTGAATGTGCTTTATCTCAATTATCTGATCCTCATTAATTTAAGTTAAATTTGCGCTTTCAATAAATGATGCCTTGCTTGCTGAGTTATCTTGGAGATCTTATTGTCCGAATAAGTTCTCTTGACTTCTTGTTTCTTGTGGAACTTCGTTAAAGGTGCATATTTCAACTTGATGAGTTGGGGTTTCTGGCTTTCTCTCCTCTAAGATAATTTCTTCCTCTTCTTCCTCTTCTTGATAACCAAGCGTTGGAGACATTGGAATTTCTTGTTCAACTTAAATGTTAAACATTTACTGCTCTTCCAACTGTTCTTCCTCTTCTTCATAATCTGAAGGTTACTAGTTATTTTGAGCATGAGTTTTATCTTAAAATGACTCTTCATCTTCTTCTTCCTGCTCAGTTTCTGAATGAACTATAATTACTTCTTTCTTAGTTTCTTAAACCACTTGATTTCCTAGAATATAGTCTAAATTGTTCAATCTCTCATCAATAGGAAATTCCTCTTCATGAACTTGCTCTTCAACCATTTCACTATCTTCTTAAAACAGCTGATTTTGTTTTTGTTCAGCGATTTTATCCAAGGATTACTTGATATCAAGCTTTTAAGTGACTGGTGCTGGTGTGATCTTTTGGAATAAATTAGTTGCGGCTATAATTTTACTAAGTTTTTCATTTTCAAAGTCATCGCTGTCAGATTCACTTTGACTCTTCAATGATAAGGGACTTTATTATGATGGCTTATGCTCTGTGGGTGGATTAACAATTTATGGTAATTTGATGTCTTAAGTAATAAGCTTTATTGATTGTTAGCTAACTTATGATTCTTGACTTTGAGTATTTGATTTCACTATGACTTGTGCTGTAGTGATTTGCTTTGCGGCTTTAAATGATTGAATTTTATCTTGCTGCTCTTCTTCAATCATTTCTTCATCTTTATCACTTTCGCTGTCTGAAACAAGCGCTCTCTTGTTTCTTTGGGCCAATCTGTCTTCTTTATTCTTGCTCAGAATTGCCTTTCTTTCCTCTTCTTTCTTTCTAGCTTCTTCTTCTCTTCTCTAGCGCTCTTCCATTTTCTTTTAGTTTTCAATTTGCCTTGATTGAGATCTTGCTCTTGCAATACTCTACTCCTGCTCTTGTTTTTAAATGATGCGCTGTCTCTCAAGTTCTTGCTACTGTAAAATTTCCTGTTCTCTTTTCTAAGTTTCTTATAAGAGATCAAACTTGAATTGGGTTGTTGTTTCGTTTTGTTTAAACCAATCAATATATTCTTAGAACAATTTCATTGTTGGCTTGATTTGAGAAAGAACAATCACTGTGTTTTAATGCTGATCGACATTCAGAAAAAACAATAAAATAACTTTTAAGTGTACAAATTCATGGTCATGTCTTCTTCTCTTTCTGATTCTGTCTCGTCATCCTTGAAAAAGTTCTTCTTGTAGTTGAACTGACTTAGTGCAAAACCTTAACTCATCATACTTTTAGTTTCTAGCATCTCAGATTGATCACCTCTGATGTTTTCCTGGGAAAAAGCTCTTGGTCTAGTCTCCAAAATTTGATCTTCATCGTCTTGATTTTAGTTGAAAGTCACCATGAATCTCATAATTCTCTCTTTGATTTAATCAGCTGTGAATCCAAGCTTGTAGCCTTGAAGCTTAGTCTTTTTCTTCTTTTATTCTTGCTTCTTTTTCTTCTCTGCAATTTAATTAGCAACGAATAGCTTGTAGTTATTTCTTGACTGCTCCTTGCTGTAAAACTCAAGGTTTTGCTGAACCATCTATCTCTCAATGCCATCATTGATTGTTTTCATGATGAGTTTGCTTTTCTTTTGGTAGAGATAGTTGAAATCATCTTCACCAATCTCTTGGATAAGGATGCGTTTAATGTCTGCGATGTTTGAATTGTCATCTGCATCGTTTGAAGTGAATCTCGAAACTTGAGATGAAGCGGCTGTGCCAAGTGCTGTGTTTGAATCGTGCTTCAAGATTCCATTAGTAGATTGCAATCCGAAGTTGTACTTTTCCTTGATCTCTCTGAAGTCAAAGTTATCTTCTATCAACTCCTATCTTGTGACATCGTTAATTTGGCATCTAAGCACTTCACTCTCACAAATGACATTGACCAACTCCTCAAGCAGTTCATCGTTATGGACTTTAGGATCCTCTCTCTAGTCTACATCCATCATCATTTCTTTGTCGCTCATTGAATCTAGGAAAGTGTATTATTTTTCACTTCCTTTAATGGCTTTAATAGATGGCATGGCAAAATCTCTGCCTTTCAATTCTTGACTCTTGTAAATGTGAGTGTTTAAGATTTCTTTAATGAACTCGTGTCTTTTGTGTCTTATGTAAATTTGGACATCTTCATCATGAAAGATATTAATGGCATTTACGAGCTAAAAATTAAGATAACATAGCAAAAATACTATAGTTATTTAACTTGAAAATTGTATAGATCTTAAGCTAATGTCTGACTGGCTTCTCGTGGAGTAGGGGCTTGAAACTCTCAATGACTAACTGAATCTGCATATTTTAGTAGCTGGTATATACTTTTCTTGAGTCACATTCTTTAATCTTGAGGCTCCATTTACTTATAAACATAATACCGCCTTTCAATGATTTTATTTCTAAAATAATAAATTTATTAAAATTAAAAATAACATAGTATTAATGTTTAGCACAATTTTTAAGATTACATTGGATTTTTATATAAGAATTTGTTAATTAAAACAGTAATTTTTCGAAATACTTAAATTTTATTCTACAATAAATTATTGAAGTATTTCTAAATACTATCACTATTTTTTTAAAAAAAATGATTGGAACTTAATATGTGAATAGGACTTGCGAAATTCATTAATAGCATCCTTAGTAAACTGCGCTTCTAAGAAATGAAAACCATCGTTAACCCAGAAAGTTGCAATGTTTTCTTGCACACTTAAACGCATATGTTTGCGCAGGTTCAACGGAATGGCTTCAAAATCAAAATTGGAATTTATATATGAAGCTCATGTTTTAAATTTCTAATTTTCATTCAATATTATAAAAATAAGGAAGTAACGATATAAAAAGAGTTATTATAAGAAGCTATGATAGGTTTGAGTCTTTCGTTCTCAAATAAATATGAGGTTGTCATATAATTTAGAATTGGAGGGAAATAATTAATGATTGATTAAAGAATCGCGTTCAATTAATTTTATTTGTAAATTTTCTACTATATAAAGGAGTTAACTGCCCCAAATAGCAAATATTTGCATATCAATTTAAATTTATGAAATTATTGAAATTACAAATCTCACGAAAATTTAATTATGAATTCCACGAATAATACTGACAATATAACTCTTTATTAATTGAGAAAATATTGAATTTTTTCACAATTACCTTAACTCCTGATTATTTCTCTTGCGTTTTTCCAGTTCTTCTCTTTCCTACTCCCTCCTCTTTTCCTCATCTACATCATATTTATAGTCGTTAAAGAGAGCTTAGAAGCTTGGATCAAAATTAATTCTATTTAATATGTAAAAGTAATATATCTAAGATGATTTTATCAATGCAATAATATTTTATGTTGCTAATGGGATCAGCTAGTAACTCTCTATTCATTTTCATGAGCACAGGATTGTCTTGAGAGTTGTCATCTAAATTGGCTATTAAGGCTGCTTTACTAAAATTCTTGGCTTTAATTGAGGGGATAAAAGGTGAAGTAATTTTTCTTGCTAAAAGAGCCTACCAGTCAAAAACATAAAAATATTAGTTAGTAAAATAAATAAAAATCATAAGTCCCGTAAAACTCATTAATACTCAAACAAGCATATTTTTTAAAAAGTTAATTAGTCGAAATCTTTGAACCACACATGAGATTTAATTTCACTTGGACCATTCAATCCCAGCCTACTATTCGGTTTTCTAAGTATACATTTATTAATAAAATCTGAGGCTTCGTGATTCCAAGACTCTGGGGTATCAGCTTTCTTTAACACAACTTGCGTTTTCATTAAGAAATGATTGAATGTATAAATTTTATATTAAAATAATATAAATACTCTTATTAATCATTAGATCATCTTTGTAGGATTGTCGGTCTTTACCCTGCCATGGTTTCTTTCCAAGCATTAGTTCATGTGCAATTATTCCAACAGCGAAATAGTCAACTCCAGTACCATTATATTTCATTAAATTTGTTAATTGTAATTATCCAAGCATATTTAAGTGTCTATTTTTTTGAAAGTCTCTTATAGAAATATGGTTTACTATTAATTTATCCATGATTTTATCTATTGAGAACCTCTGGAGCCACATACCCAGGTGCCCCTGAAGTATCTGAGGAATTCAGAGGTTACCATATTCTAGCCAAACCAAAATCTGCTAATTTGCAATAGCCTTTTCCATCTATTAAAATATTCTCTGGCCTAATATCTCTATGCAAAACTCCATTCACATCATAATTGTAATGAATTTCTAAGTTTACTTTAATTTTCAACGAATATATTTGTAAAAATTTAAATATTAAACATGTAAGTATTCTAGACCCAGAACAATACAGGCAATGATAAATTGAGATTGTCTTTCAGTGAACTTACGTCTCCTTCTTTTCAAGTGATATTTCAAGTCCCCTCCCACCATTAAATCAGTAACTAAATACAGATATTCCTTCTCTGAGAATGCGTAATTCATGTTCACGATAAATGGATGCTTAAGCGTACCAAGTAACTTCATTTCATTTATTATTATTATTATTATTAAATGCTGTACGAAATTAATACCGGGGCTTAGGCCATCTAGAAAGATAAACCAGATATTTCTAATGCTTTGATTTTTGGGAATCCAACTCAATCTTAATCCATGGGTCAGGAGTAGCGGGACCCATATACTGGACAGAATAGCTTCAGCACCATGTTCGTTCACTTTTTGCCTCAAGTTAAGGTCTTATGTGGTCCTTCCCATTTCATTTATAACTGTGTCCACACTCCTTAAATTGTAAATCTTAGCTTTGTTCATTACTTTTATAGCTAGGGGAAATCTTGAGGGTTTCTTTTCTACTTTCCAGACTGTACCGAATGAGCCAGTGCCAATTGCATATTTAAAGACAAACATCGACTTGTTTACCTCTCCATTCGATGTGTAGCCACCGTAGTTTTGTGTTTGAGACATGCATACTCCCATTTTTATTAGTGATGTATAGTATTATTTTTTGAGATATTGATGGATTTCTTATTTTTGTTATATGCAAAATTTTTTCTCCTTTTTCTTCTAAAGTTATAATAATTATCGTTATATTTCGTAATTTCATATTTTCATTAATTTTATAGTGTATTCAATTTAGAAATGGGAATTGCCTTGTAATATGATTAAAACTTTTTAAAAGAGTTCTTTACTAAAAATATTTATATTTTTTTAGAAATATATTTTTCCTAACATCAATCCAATATTTCATTACTAACCTCAATTTTATTATTTTAGCAAATTTTTAATTTTCAATTCTTATTTATAATCTTCACTACAATCAATTAATTCCTTCACTCATCAGAATTTATGTTTCTATTGTAAGTATTAGAGATTATCCAAAATCCTTTCCTTAAGTAAGCCATGTAAAAAACTAGATTTATAGTAGGAAGTTAGATATAGAGAATTTTTTTAATTTTCTATGCCAGGATAAATTCTTTTTTGTTAAGTAATTTCATTCACCCCTAGAAAATCCATTCAAAATATTTGACTATATATAAATTGAGTTATAAGGGAATCTGAGAATTATAATAAAGAATCGTCAAAATGATAAAAAATTTCCTAGCTACGTCCGGAGGCGAGAGTTGGTCAGACCATCTTAAGGGCAAACCAAACGAAGAAACTAAAGATCAATTAATAAACAACGATGCTTAAGACTTTTAAAAGAGTGAAGAGGGTATCTTTGCGAAGATTATGAAGAAAATTAGGTCACCGCTGACTTCACCGACTAGAAATGATTAAAATTAGAATGTTATACATTAAAAGGAAGGGAGTAGCGGTATATCATGGAATGCCCCTGACGATGCACAAACAAATCGATTAATTGAAGAATTTTAAGATTAAATTGACTATCCTGATTAAAAGTCTGCTAATGAATGATGCAAAAAATTCACTCGAGAATTAAGAGGGACACATTAAATTTGTGCAATAATATTTTTAAACGGTTTATAATCAATTTCATTTATTAATTGAAAATCTTAATTGAAAGTTTAGATGAAAATGATTGGCAGAATTTCAATATAGAAATTAGAGAGGAATTTCAGACTTATGATGAAAAATTTATATTTTGATTAGAAGCTAGTATTATATAAATAGTAAGTGGGAACACTAAGGCCCAGATTAATGAAGTAAAGCTGTGACTTATAATTAACCGGTTTGATTAAAAATAATAACTTAATTAATTCTCATTAAGGTTTAAAAGCCTAGTTCAATCTTTAGCTTATCTATATTCATTCAAGAAGTAAAAGTCGCAAATGTCGCAAAGAAAAGACAAACAATCAATCACAAGCGGGGATCCTCACACAAATCCAGTTTTTATGGGTGAATCGATAAGTGGTTCTCAAGGTTAGCATCACGTCTACTCATCGTACACTTATGAAGAGGCTCTACACAAGAAAGAGTTTGGGTTCACTTAAAAGTTGAGGCACCCCTTTAAGTATCTAAAGCAAGTGATTCAGGATTCAACTGCTCCACCCATTCCTCTGGAAGATATTTAATACAATGAAAGTATTCACTCAAAAATTGAACAGACTGATGTTTATAGGCAGTAGCAAGCTTACGAGCGTCAACACAGGGACTACCAGGCCAATATTCTCACTATGATTAAAGATAAAACTGTAAATTAATTATAAGAAACGATTAAGGAAGACTTAGGATCGGTCGTTTAGGGTGCCGGAAAAGTCCTTGATAAGGCTAAGGATTTCGTTCAAGAAGAAGCTTAGAACATTAGGGATAAGACAAGAGACCTTGAAGAGAGAGGTAGAGGGGAGCTAAGATCCTTGGAAGGAAGAGGAGACTCAGGAAGAGACTAGAGAGTTACAAGAGATCAAGCAAGAATCTCTTAAAAGGGCTCTAAATCTAGTGGGGGAGACGAGGATCAATCCGCAGTCTCTGCAGCTATAGAAACTACTCAGGATGTAGCAAGAAAAGCTCTTGATAAAGCCGAAGATTTCTACGTTGCCGGAATGCAATAGATTTAACCAGTACTTGATAAGGTATCTGACACTGCCGAGCCATATGTTGAGAAAGCGAGAGAAACTGTTGTGCCTTTGATTAAGGATGCTGTAGACTACATAACTCCAGATAAGTCTACTATTCAAAATGTCAAAGAAAAAGCTTAAGATGTTTATGAAAGGCCAACTGAAAATCTTAGACAAGCCAAAGATGTTGTTGTAGATAAAGCTTATCAAGCAAAGGACTACATTGAGGACAAAAGTCAAGACATCAAGGATTAATATGCCCCAAACCTCGATACTTAACAAGTCAAAAATAAGGCTTTGGAAACTGGCAGATAAGCCAAAGACGTTGTTGTAGATAAAGCTTATCAGGCAAAGGACTATATTTAAAGACCGATACCAATCATTGTTTTCATGTATGTTTATAAGTAATTTTCTTAACAAGATTGAAGTTAGTTTTTTATCCAAAATGTTTTTCCGTTTTTATTGTAATTTATATTTTTGTTTAAAGCTTAAGCTAATCAATTTTAATATTTTAACTCCCTAAAATTTTAATTTTTTCAATTATCCTCCATGAATTTTTTATTGAATATAATACATTAAAAGATGTATTATTTTATACACTCTTTTTTTTATATCAAATCAAACAAGGCATTTTTTCTTTTTAGAACAAAATTATTCACATTTTCTTAACTTCCCATAACCTTAAATAACAAATAAACCTCATTAAGGGGTTTTGGGGTATTCATTGCTGACAAAAGCTAAGAACTCAAAGATTAATATGCCCCAAACATCGATACTCAACAAGTCAAAGATAAGGCTTTGGAGACCGGTAAGCAAGCCAAGGATTTAGCAGTTGACAAAGCTTATCAGGCAAAAGACTACATCCAAGACAAGAGTTCATAATTGAAAGATCAGTATAAGAATATGGACTACGATCAAATGAAGGATAAGGCTGCTGATCTTGGAAAGCAGGCAAAAGACAATGTTGTTTAGAAGGGCTAACAAGCAAAGGAAATGGTACAAGAAAAGATTCCTAAGTTTGAAGATATCGAACCATTCAATAAAACTGGCAATGAGTACCTAGATAGGGCCAGGAGAGAGGCCTGGGAAATGAAAAAGGAAGAGTATGAAAAGTAAATGTAGAAGATTTACTAACAATCATGAAAATTAATAGTAAATTAAAATAAAAGTTGTATTTTGAATTTTACATACTATAAAATTAAAATGTAGATAATGAGAATTAAATTAAACTTTTGTGCAGAAAAGTGATATTCAATTCTTATAATACCTGATTTGACTTTTAAGTTATTTAGTTTCTTTTATGTTAGAATTTTATTGGAACCATTTCAATTTCAATGCAAGTTCTTTAGTAAATTAAGAAAAATTCAAAGTATACATAAGAACCTATAAAGTTTAGAAATAAAAAGCATTTTCTGGTCTTTGGTTTTTAAAACCTGATGATATCATGATAAAATATTATCTTTCTTTCATATTGGCACTATCTCTGAATCTTAAAACAGTAAATGTTTAATTAATTTATTATTTTCATTCCTATTCTAATTATGCATTTATTAAGAAATTTTAAAAATCAGAAATATGACAAGGCTTACCACCCTAATTGACTTATAATGATTACTTTTTAATCAAAATTTTTTACTGAAATTATTTCTTTTTTTCAAATATTTTGTCGTATTTATTTATGAATAGCAACTTAAAAGATAGAGTTAGGATTCTTAAAAATAAGGCTATTGCTTAAATATATTAAACTTAAGAATTTTAAAGAAAATTATTGAATTATTATTTTATACGAGAAATTTAGATGTAAATGGATCTGATCACAAAGGGATTAATAGATAAAGAATTAAATTTAAAATCCAAATTATTATAAAATCCTACTTTTATTCTACTTTCACAGTAATAATAGCAACAGCATAGCCAGAAGGAAATCCAAAGTTTACAGAACAGATCCTATTTCGACAAAGACCGACAGTTCTTTGAGAGTAGAGGTAGAACTGGTGACGATAAATGGAACCAAGGCCAGGGTATCTATTAATAAGACAGAAACATAAAATCTGTCAACGAATACGGCTCAGGAAGTGACTAGTCAAATCAAAGCCAAGATAGAACCAAATACGGTTAATAGAATAAGGTCAGACAAAATGAAGGAATCTAAGATTCCGATCAGGAAAATAGCGGTAGAGATTACTTGAGAGATAACTTGTAGTAACCTGAAAAAGGCAAGACGAATTTGAGGCAGCAATATCTAAATCAAGAATATTTTTAACTTTTTTTCTTGTGATATCTCAGGGAATATGAGTAAGATGCGGATGAAGATTAAGGGTTGAATAAATACGATAAGTTACGCTAATAGTAACAACAATCTGATAATCTACAATTCAAAGATTAATATGACTAAGAAAGAAGAGAGTAAAATCTTAGAGAAAAAGACTATGAAAACTACTAGAGAGAACATTAATAAAATTTTACAAGATAAGATCAGTAAAAATTTAACACTAGAGATTAAACTAAAGATAAAAACTATGGAAACAAGCATTATGAATATCAATATAGGGGCAAGAATGATGATTCAGAACAGTTTATGGAGAGATCAGTTTTTGGCGATTAGGACTAAGATATGGAATAATAGAGACTTAGAAAAGGTGGTCAAAAGGAAAGCACTTGGGAGATAGTGAAAGATAAAGCTGAAGATGCTGGAACCTACATTGTTGACAAAGCTGAAACACTTTATGAAAAGGCTAAGGATACAGTCTCAAGTTACACTCCTGATAGTGCTTCTGACCTCATTGACAAGACCAAAGATTCGTTAATTTATATTGCTGGTTTACTATATATCATTTGTTTATAGCTTCATTTCTTTAAGATGTTGCTAAATCAGCTGCTTCAACCACAGGGTAGGCAGTCGACTATGTGAAAGACAAATTATCAGGAGATGATAATAAACATTAAATTAAAGAACAATCCAAGACACTCCCCTAGAAGTTTTATGAGAAGGTTCGCGACCGATAAATCCCAGACACTCTTATGACTCAAGGCTATGATTCATTAAATAATAGCATGTGTTAATTAATTAAATTTTAATCGTTCATTATTTTGATGTTGAAGAATCGCAGAGAAGAGTGAATTAGGACAAATAGAGACATTTTGATGTTCAGCATGGAGATAAGTACTCTGCTGATATTTCATGAATAATTATGTTAAGATATTTGCTTCTAATTATGCATTTTATGTATAATTATTGTGCTAAGGATTACGCTCGGGACGCGAAAAGATACGCAATTGACAAAGCTAATCAGTAACTTTACTTCCAAGGTTTATGTGGACAGGAAGAATTAGAAGAGGGTAGAATGCCTGAAAAAGAAAGATAGAGATTTGAAGAGGCAAGAGACAAAGGCTACTTTGCCGCAAGTTAATCTTAAATGTTAATAAATGTATTTATAAAATCAAGTATAAAAAATAGTGGCACTTTATTTTAAAAATCTAGATAAGGTCAACAATAAGATTAATCTTAATAGCAACAGCAAAGATATTCAGATAAAAGTTAATAAGATCAATCAAAATCCTCTGGTGGAGGCATAGTTGACTGTTCTCCCCGACACCCTACCCCTCCTACCCCTAGCGAGCCTTACACCCCTACCCCACCCCTACACCCCATAAAATATTCCATTTCATATTAAAAAAATTGACTCCCAGAGCCTGAATCGAATTCCTTCGTGACATCTCGACTTCATGACCATTTATACATACAAAAAATAACATAAAATTTTCAAAATCTTTTCTCCAACTATAAGTTACAAATACGATATAATTTTTTATTTTTGAAAAGTTTTACTTTGTCCACCGACTTTTTCACACATACTCCTATTGGAAAAATATATATTATTAAATTTCTATTTAAAAAAAAAATTAATTATTTTTATTGACATAACATACATAATTTAACTTTAAAAAAATTAATCTCTTACATCACCGTCATTCAGAATATTTCTAAAAAATAGCATGATTAATTTTTTATTTTTTATTTTTTCAATTTTATTCTGGCTCATTTACATTTTTTTTCATAAATCGTAAGTTTGTTATAATTACAATTTACTTTATTTATAATTCTGTAAAAAAAAATATATATCGTCTTTTAGTAAACTTTCAACTCAAATTAATCTAAAGTTAGTTCATATTAAGAAAAACAATTATTTTATAAATCTCTTACTTTTAATTCATACATAAATATTTGCATATTTATTTCAATTATTTTAGACATTTTAATAGTTGTTTTATTAAAATTAAGTATCTTTCAATTTTAGTTAGTAATGATGTATAAAGTAAAAAGAATTAAAAGTCAAAGTATCATCCATTAAACCTTTAAATTTTCTTCATTTATATTCAATCACTTAAATGCTAAATATTATTTTATTTATCTTGAATTTATTGTAGTACTAATAAGTAAAGTAAAAAACTTAAAACTAATGTTATTTTAATTTACCAGTACTTCATTCTATTAGCATAATAAAAATCAATACAGTTCGTAAAATGTATTTATTATTTTCTATTATTTTATATCAATCATTAAAGATCAGGTTAAACAAAAGTTTATTCTTCCTCTTCAGGTTAATACTATAGTGAAAACGAGAATTTTTGGAACAGGTATGACAATAATTCCAAAAGGATCTAGATTAATTCTGTCTGGCATAGGAAACAACTCTATATTGGCTTGTATGATGCTTATTGTCCTTTAATTTGATTAACGGGTCATTTTTTGGTGACCTATTTTCTAAGATGAGTTAGCGTTAGTTCCATTTGGACATTGAACTTCTTGAGCCAGATGATGCTAGAGGGCAAGAGGAGGACAATAGGTTGTTGTAGCACCCAAAACTTTTATTCAACCTGATCTTCAAAGAATATTATCAAAAAACATTGCTTTTTATAAATAAAGTAAATTGTAATTATAACAACTTACGATTTATGAAAAAAATGTAAATGAGCCAGAATAAAATTGAAAAAATAAAAAATATAAAATTAATCATGCTACTTTTTGGAAATATGCTGAATGACGGTGATGTAAGAGATTAATTTTTTTAAAGTTAAATTATGTATGTTATGTCAATAAAAATAATTAAATTTTTTTTTTAAATAGAAATTTAATAATATATATTTTTCCAATAGGAGTATGTGTGAAAAAGTCGGTGGACAAAGTAAAACTTATCAAAAATAAAAAATTATATCGTATTTGTAACTTATAGTTGGAGAAAAGATTTTGAAAATTTTATGTTATTTTTTGTATGTATAAATGGTCATGAATTCGAGATGTCACGAAGGAATTCGATTCAGGCTGTGGGAGTCAATTTTTTCATATGAAATGGCATATTTTATGGGGGGGGTAGGGGAGGGGTAGGGGTGGGGTAGGTGAGCGGTAGGGGGGGTAGGGGTGTAAAGGCTCGCTAGGGGTAGGGGTGTCGGGTAGAACAGTTGACAAAGCAAAAAATCTCGGTAGCAATGTTTATGAGGGAGTTAGAAGCGTAGCCATGCAAGTCATCGATTCCGAAGATGATCCAAATTGGAGAGGAGGCGATAGAAACTTCTCAAAATACGATGACAAGTTCTAGTAGGAAGACCAAAGAAAGAGATAGGACGATAAAGATTAATAGAGCTGGGACAACTTGATGAATGAGAGAAGAAGCTAACTTAAAGACAAGAGAGATCATATTTAGAGAGAATTTACTTTCGAAGAACAAGAAAGATTAATGGGTGAAGGTAGAATCAGAGGAACCTTTGGGTACGAAGCTGGAAAAAACAGAGAATTTGAGTTCCCAGACCAGAGACCTAATGATTCTGACTTCGATAGAAAAAGAGGATTTGATAGTAAATAAAGAGGTGGTGCCAGAGAGTAAGAAATGCCAAAGCCATTCCAAAAAGATCTTCAAAGCAAAACTAACCCATAAAATATGTAATCTCCTATGAACCCAGAAGACTAATACAAATTTAACTAATCTATCTCTGACTACGAAAAGAATATAACTCCCTCAGACATCTATAACATCCCTCCCTAATTTCAGCAATAATATGGTGTTGAGTAGCAGTAAATGAATACCTTAAATATTCTATTTTTTACCATGAGTTAGAAGAAAGGCTATGAAATGCAGGTAAACCGAGATGTTGTTGGAAGGACAGTGAATGAAAACAGAGATAGCTTAAGAAGCAACGTTAGACAAGAGATCAAAATGCCAGAGAGAGGTGTTTACTCAATGGCACACTAAGCCTACGCTGCCCCTTATCCCCAGTAAGCTTACGCTGCCCCTTTCCCTGAACCTGGATACTCAAAGAGACAAGAAGCTGATAGATGAACTGTAATTTGAGAAGCAAAACCACTTTAATTATAGTTGGAATTTAAGAAGGACTTACTGAAATTAGTCCTTTTGTTTTATTATTGAAGATTACTCTTTTACTATTATTGAAAGATTACTTAAACTTATTTTAAACAGATTTGATACTTTAAAATACTTGCTTAAAAAGAAACAAACTATAAGCAGTATGATGAGTCCAAACTTATAAATTAATTAATAAAGTTTTAAAAACGATGCATCAACAAAGTAATATATTTGCATATAATCAAAGCGTGTATTTATTTAGAATAAGACAATTCAATGAAGAATATAGTAGACGTTTAAAATCCAGGCGGGACCAAGGTAACAAACATTTCTACAAAATCTCATAATTATAATCATTTATCATTTTTAGGAAGAGAACTTTAACAGAAACGACCTCATATTATTATTAAATTAGAAAGTTAATTGCTAGGTGGTACCAACCACTTGGGACTTTCTGATAGAGCTTTCTACTACACTAAGGCCTACCGAGGGCAGGTAGGGGGTTGCTGGGCGCAACGCATGAGGGACCAGTCGGCGAGGTTCAATCTGTCAGCGTACACTCCTCGAGTGAGCTGGATCCTAAGATTTCCCTGCATTAGATGAGTCTACTGGCTTGAGTTCAGTTTCCTAGGTAATAGGGAGCAGGATGAAGGTACGCTCTGCCTTCAAAAATGAGAAGACGAAAACCATTGAAGCCAACGATAAGGATTTTTCTCCCACACCGGGTTAGGGTGCTGAAGCTACCACAGCGAAAGGATAGGGATTACGTTTCCCAGCAGCGGTGGGACCGGTAAGCGTTTTTCTCCATCTTCTGTCACTCTGGTAGGATCCTACGAGCTCTGTCCTCCATGGTGAAAACCCGGTTGACATCTTGATTTTAGGTGAAGACTAGGTGATAGCAAGAATGGTTTTTTCGGAGTTTTCTACTTCACGACTGCCACGTCACGGAATTTGCCACGTCAACTCATTCAGATACGTCTACGTCACGACTAAGATTGATGGTTTGATTTTAGTATTAAACAGTGATATGTTAAATTTATTTGATTTTAATCATTAATCAACGACCTCATAAATATTTCACCAGCCGGACTAGCTGCTTAGAATTCTACCACTTAAGTAAGGAATCCTGAATTTGGAGGATAACATGAAATGAGTATTAAGAGTATTGGATCCTCTTTTTGTAAGAAAATATCAAATATCAATCTTAGTTAATTTCTTTGCATTTAGCTTAGAAAATTTTATTTTACCACACTGTATGAATTGAGCAGTCAAAAATGATCAACTAAAATCATTTTTGTCTTTTTATGCCTTGAATTGAATAAAGCCAACTAATCTTCCCAATATTTGAGCATTTAATATACTACTCTCAATGGTGATCATCAGAAATTTATAATTTTATAGAAGTTCCAACTCAAAGAGTTCAGATTTAGGACTTTATTCAGCCCTAGTAAAATCCAGTCACCAATGAGATAACAACAAATTTGCAATAAAACCTAGAGGATATAGATAAAAAACGATAAGGTGATTTTTCTGCAAGATAAGAATTTGCTTTTTTTATATTAAAATTTTATCTTAGTAAATAATCAAGAACTGAAAATAATTCATTGATAAATAAGTAAAAGTTAGTTTTAAAAAATTGCTCATGAACAATTTCATCACACCGAGGAAGATTCTCCAGGAATATACCTAGGCACCTCAAATCAATTCAGAGGCTGTGAAAAAGAAATATTTTTTGGTAAGTTTCAAAGTATTATTCCCTTTAATATAATAATCTGTAATAATTTGTATATTAGCTTTAAACTAAGAATGCACAATTCTTATCCAATAATCGCTTATTAATAAATATTATAATTATAGATTGACAAGCCACACGATTCATGAATCAATATTGCTAAAATAGCTTTGAATTGGTGAAATCAGATTAATAAATACATATCTTTTTTATAAATAATTATAACTGCCTCTAATTATACATGCTTATAGATCAAATCAAATTTGGTTAGTCTACTTACCGTTATGTTTCAAATAGTATACGTTATCTTTCCATTTCGATTTCGGAGATTTCTTTTTTCTTAAATGTCATTTGACCAGTTTGACCGATTTGACCGGATGTTTTTGTAGTCAAATTCATCGGATTTAGAAATACTTGTGATTTGATTGAATATTAATTAATTTAAAATCAAAATAAATATAATAATTAGTGATTTGACCGATTTGACCTATTTGACTGAGTTAATTTGTGGTCAAATTCTGAAAAGTGTAATATGTAATATATCAAAACCGATTAATATTAAAAACATCAGGAGCAGTGATGGAAGGAATGCGGACCTCTGTAAAGGCATCGTAGGAATTAATGAATTTGCTTTCTAATAGAATACGATTTGTGGCAAGAACCTTAAGGAAAGCGTTTTAAGAGTCTTCGGTGTTCAAGAAATAATAGATGTAATCTCCAATCTTGGTAAGAGTATTAATTGACTCTGATGCAGTTCTTGATAGACTGAAAGTAGTGAACCAAAGTGGAATGACGACAATGTTTAATTTCATGAGATAGGCATCATCAGTGTTAAGGTAGGGGTATTGCATGAAATCAACATCTTGTTGAAGACTACCGGCAATATAGATTTGAGTGCGGTAAGTAAGGCCATAGACTAAGTCTTCTCTATCACTTTAATCAGTGGTACAAGTTCGAAGCTTTACAGAGTGTGGAGGAAGCAGAGAGGTCCGCATTCCTTCCATCACTGCTCCTGATGTTTTTAATATTAATCGGTTTTGATATATTACATATTACACTTTTCAGAATTTGACCACAAATTAACTCAGTCAAATAGGTC
This sequence comes from Oxytricha trifallax, assembly GCA_000711775.1. Classification (NCBI taxonomy): domain Eukaryota; phylum Ciliophora; class Spirotrichea; order Sporadotrichida; family Oxytrichidae; genus Oxytricha; species Oxytricha trifallax. The sequence goes on along the minus strand of ARYC01000774.1, from coordinate 101,601 downwards.
AAATCGGTCAAATCACTAATTATTATATTTATTTTGATTTTAAATTAATTAATATTCAATCAAATCACAAGTATTTCTAAATCCGATGAATTTGACTACAAAAACATCCGGTCAAATCGGTCAAACTGGTCAAATGACATTTAAGAAAAAAGAAATCTCCGAAATCGAAATGGAAAGATAACGTATACTATTTGAAACATAACGGTAAGTAGACTAACCAAATTTGATTTGATCTATAAGCATGTATAATTAGAGGCAGTTATAATTATTTATAAAAAAGATATGTATTTATTAATCTGATTTCACCAATTCAAAGCTATTTTAGCAATATTAGGGGGTACCTGTCTCACCACCACACTCTTTATATATTAATTTTTTATTTAGAAAAGTTATAGTCCTGGTTAAATTTTGTTATGAAATTCACGAATTAGGTAATTAAAATAATATTTATTAACTCTTAAAAAGAGTAAAGATACAAATATATGTACTTTTATCATATAATTTACGTTATTTTCACATAAAAAATGAGACAAAAGGTTTTAATCTGTTTTGTATTAATTTATTAAAATTAATAGCGTTTACGAATTTTTTGACTCATCTTGCTCTCTAAAATAATTAAACCTAATTAAATGCACTTTAATATATCAAATAAACTTGATTTTATTCGAATTGACCATATATAATATCTAGATGAGAAATAGCAAGCTGAGTCAATAAATTCGTAAACGATATTAATTTCAATAAAATAATACAAAACAGACTACAACCTTTTGTCTCATTTTTTATGTGAAAATAACGTAAATTATATGATAAAAGTACATATATTTGTATCTTTACTCTTTTTAAGAGTTAATAAATATTATTTTAATTACCTAATTCGTGAATTTCATACCAGGATTTGACCAGGACTATGACTTTTTTAAATAAAAATTTAATATATAAGGAGTGTGGTGGTGAGACAGGTACCGCCCCAAATATTTGTAATAATAAATTTAAGAATTTAAACAGTGAGACTAATTTTCAATTTTTTCCATTATGAGAAGACCTATTAATGAATTGGTAAATGAATCAAATTAAAATTGAACATAGTATAGAATATTGATCTATAATTAAATTGTAATTACTTTTTCAGAACATTTTTCAACAATTCAGACTAATCTCTTGCACATGCTACACGAAGACATCGGCCACGGTCACAAGGGTGACATTGAGTCTATACAAAAAGATACATCCAGAAATGAGTCTAATAACTTATATAATATATAATATATTTATTAAGTTTATAACCCCACAGATAAGCCACTCATACCTGGAGCTAAAGATGCTGACTATTTGCAAAAGGGTGGAGATATTAACAGGATTTTATATAATATTAAGTTATCATGAAATTAAAACGTAACAAACATCAAAATTAAAATTAATAGGAATAGAAACGAAAAGTTAGCAGTGAATGATCCAGCAGATACAGTCGCTCAGACTGGGTAAACATGTAAGTCCTATCAATAATTAAGCAACATAAATTTTAAATATAACGATTTCAAAGATTACAAGCTTATCTTTGTCAAATCTAGAGATTTCATTTAGAAAAGTGAAACTTATTAAATTAAAACAATTTTGTATTTGAGTTATTACGATTCCTTACTTATTTACTATGATTTTTAGTTCCTAGTCCAGGAAATGGAGATGCTATAGGGATGGCTTTTGAATGACTGAGTATTTTATTATTTTTTAGAGATAACTTAATAATAAAGAGAAATCAATGATTCCTTTGATATATTTTTGATCTTTTAATAATATGAAAAAAAACCTAATTTTATGATAAATCGTTTAAACACAAGACTTTTTTCTTTAATATAAATTTCTTTTCAGGATTTGTCCCCGTTTGTCTTGTTTGAGAACATAAATCTAAATTTTTATTTTTTTGCAATAGAATTAAAATTAAGTACAGAATGTGGTAATGCTGCCCTACTTCTAATGCCTATAAATATACTTTTATTGCTAAAAATATACAATTTTTAAATTGTTATAAAGGAATTTATATATTATATAATCGTGCTTTGAATAAGTTTTTTTGCTGTGAATTACGAATAATAAATTAATTAAATTTGCGATAAAACATTATTAAATATTTTCCCACAAATTTAACATTATAATTGCAATAAAAATAACTGATAAATAAATTCAATTATTATAAAAAAAGCTATAATGATGAGTGATCAGAAATATTATTAGATTTAATAAATATATAGTATATTTTAGTAAATTAATTATTAGTGATATTCATTAATCAGCATTCTGTTATATTTTTAACTTTTAAAGCACCTTAAATTGATGTAATTAATTCAAGATTACAAATAATTTATTAATAATCACCAACTAACAAAATTTAATGACTTAATTTTAACTAAATTTTAATTAAGAAATTTATCATTAAAATTTAAAAATTATTGATAAAACAAAGTCTTTTTGAGAAAGTACAATATGTTGAGAAAATTCTAAGCATTCAGAGGAGCTATATACCAGTTCCAAATGGCCCGCATCACCAACGATCCACGCAATCAAGACAGTGCTGGACAAAACATCGGCTAGAAAGCTAAGGATGCTGCTCAAAGCGCATGGGATACAGCTATTAAATTCAAAATTAAGTAAAAGCATTTCATTACTGTAAAAGTAAAAAATCAAAAGCTAAATAAAAGGTTCAAGAAAACGTTGGACCAAACATGAGTGGAGGAAAAGAGAGTCAAGTTAGCGGAAGCGATGCTGGAAGCTCTTTCAAAAGATCAGGAGTCATCTCCGACTAGGATAGTTTTTAGTTTTTTTCTTTCAACATTTTTTTTGGATAGCAAAACATAAGGATCTGACAAGAGCTACGCTGGTCAATCATCAACAGGGTTCTCCTCAAATTACGGAAAAGACACTGGCAGAGAATTCTAGGGCACTTCATACAACCAGAGTCACGGTTAAGCTCCAGGTAGTTCATCAATGTACTCTAAGACTGGAACTACAAATGAGACCAGTCAGCCATTCTATAAATCGTAACAAGATCAATCACAATAGTCGTTCCAGTAATCATAAAATTACAATCAGTAAAGCAGAGACTCCAAGGACTTTGATGACTAGAATAAGACTGTCGTGGAGAAAGTAACTGAGAAAGTCTAAAACTTAGCTGGGAAAACCACAGAGAAGGTCGTCGATACTTTCCACAATGTTTAAGATAAGGTCAAGGGCGTGATTAGTGGAGAGTAAACCTTGACAGAATCAGTGAAGGAAACTGCCAAATCAGCATACGATTCTACAAAGAACATGACAGAAAACGTCTATGACAAGACCAAGGACATGGCTGGCACTGCCTATGACAAGACTAAGGAAGTAGCTGAGGATGTCTACGACAAGACCAAAGACATGTCTAGCTCTGCTTACGATAAGACCAAGGAAGTTGTCAAGGATGCTGCCAGTACTGTATATGATACAACTAAGAGTATGGCTGGAACTGCCTATGAAAAGGTCAAGGATGCAGCAGAAGTCGTAGAGGAGAAGGTCAAACACATGGTAGGAAGCGACGACAGCTCTCAGTAGAAATCACAAAGTGGAAGTGATTTTGGTAAAAAGGATTCTACTGACAAGAAATGGGAAGATTATGACAAAAAAGGTAAATTGTGAGAAAATTAAAGCATTTCTGACTAAATTTGGAGTGCTCTAGAAAGTATTCCTACAAGTTCTAGATTTAATTTCAAATTCATGATTCAATAAAGTTCAAGTACAATAAAATCCAAGAATTAAAAATGAAAAACTTATATTTTTTATTAAAGATAAAGATACTTGTAAAACATAATGCAAAATCATTAAGGTTGCAAAAAGATCCCTTGAGATGTTTTAAAATAAATATTTTTTATTTAGTAAAATTTTTATATGAATGTATACTTAATTTCAAAATTACATAATATGATAGTAAAGATTTTTTATACCTTAATTGGAATTATCCCATTAAAAATTGCAAATCAAAGAAATTCTTACTATATTTACTAAAATGCATTACTTTATCAGTTAAGTTTATGAAATTTTCAAGCGCATGGGATAAAGACACTCCAGGTTGGAAGGCTGGTGAAAACAGGCCAGGTTAAAGTACAAGTAGCACAACTGTGGACAGACGGGAAGAAGGGTAAGACGAAGGTTTCAGTATGAATCAAAGTGATAAACAGTAATCAAGTGGAAGTCAAGGAATATCAGGTGGCAAGTACGGATCTGCTAACTTGGATAAGTCAACATCTGGAGCAGGTCTTACTTATCAGAAAAGCTAAGAAGGAGGTGGAGGTGCTGGGGGTGCCGGGATAGGCTCTCAATACCAACAGCCTTAATACAAGTAAGTCACTATAATAATTATACACTTCATTCCTTAAACTAACCCTTAAAATAGGAACAAGCTATCAAGTGAAAACTTCACTTAAGATGCTGGAGGATAGACCAAGGGAAGTTACTCTTCTCCTGGCAGCTTCAACAAGTTCAATATTGAGGAAAAAACTTCAGATTCTGATTTGAATTACAGAGGAAATCTTTCCTAAGGTCCAAAACATGAAGCTAATTTGAAAGGACCATTCAAACAATCCAATGAAAATTTTGATTAAAGTCAAAACTCTGATAGATCTGGTAACCAAGATTCATCTAAATTCAATCAATCTTAAGGCTCAGGCTAAAACCAATAGAGATTCAGTTAATCACAAGAAATGAACAAAGATAATTCTGATAGGTACAACTTAGATAAGTTAGGAGATCAGAGTAAACTGAATTAAGACAAAAATATGGGTCAGTCAGTACTAGAAAAGGCTCAAGATTTAGCAGAAAAAGCTAAAGAAACTTTGCAGAAGGGATACGAAAATGTTTCTGATAAAGTTAAACAGGCCAGAAAAGACCTTGACAAGAACAAAAACTAATGAGAAAAAATTTCTTTATTTCCTTAATTTATATTCCATGCTTTGATTTAAAAATTGTCCATTTTACTGAACTATTTTTAGCTGGGATACAGCTAAAGACAAGGGTATCGGTCAAACAGGAAGTAGTAGCTATAGCCAAAAATCCGATTATAATTTGAACAAAGGCCAAACTTAAGAAAACATTGGTACCTCCCAATAGAAGGAGCGCTAAACTGATACATCAGGAAAGAGTGATTCATTTGGCTCTGGAATAAACTATCAAGGTAGTGGCAGTGGAATGACTGGCCAGAGTAGCAGAGCAGGTGGCGGAATCTCTTATGGTCATGACACCTCTTAGCACGTTCAATCTTCAAACCCATCAAGCTTTGATCCATTAAAAACCCAACTTTTATCACTAGTCTTATAGTTTGTGATTGATGTTTTGGGTTAATGCTTTTAGTTGATTTATTTCATATTTTTGGGTAAGATTCATGTTATTAAAAGAAAAACTTTTTTTAATCATAAATTAATTATTTATCTATTATCTATGGTCTTAGCAGCTTTATGTTTATAGTTATTCATGAAATAATTATTGACTGATATAAAATTAAATATAGTTTATAATTCTTTATATTGTAAACTTTTTTTAAAATTTAATTACTTATCTTCCTTTTAATTTGCATAATTATTTGGTACATTTATAATTTTATGAATATATATATATATATATTTATATACACTTGCCTCTACTTTCAGTTAAAATTAAATTAATACATAAACAGTTGTATTTAATTTAAATAAGGTGTCCTTAAAATTAGATATGCTTCTAATCAATTCATAATTATAATTTTTTGATAATTATATGATATTTAAATTGTAATTTTCATCAAAATTTTTCATTAAATTATATAATTTTATTCCAACTTTTACCTTTTGATCCATAATTACATTAAAGTTTACTTCAGATAAAATATCAAAATTAAAATGATATTATTTATTGTAGAGATAATAAAAATACGAGGTTAAGAAATTATATTCTAACTCTGGCTTATTTTACTGTAAAATAGCAATTAAATTAAATTTATTAATAATTTTATTTAAATTTAGAATAAAAAATTTAATAAGATTATAAAGTAATTTAGAAGAATTTCTGGTTAATATCAGATTTTATTAATAATCGATATATTTAAATAAGTAAAAATATCAAAACAAAGTAATTACGGAAGGGAAAATTGTAATATATAAGAAAAATAAACTCTTTTTAAAATATGCTTGAAAATAGAAAAAATTAAAGTAAACAAAAAATCAAGCATAAATAATTAAAAGCCTTTCTCATTTTCTTAATTAGACGAAAATGATTCTTAATAACTCAATTAGATTCTAATCCCAAACCCCATCAATCAAGTTAATTATAATATTTATGAAGGGATATGGCATTTTATTATACAGCAAATTTGACAAAGAATCAGGCTAAGCTGGGTATGTCAAGGATACATCCGCTCAAGCTTCCAGCTTCAGTGCTGGTTCAGGAAGCGGCATTTCTGAAAAAGAGTATGAATCAACTCTTAAAAATAAAAATCTCAGCGGATAGAGCAGTACTGATAATAGGAACTAGAACGACTCAGGATTTTAAAAATCATAATCTTCGGGTTTTAATCAATCAAGTAATTAGAATGAAGGTACTTCCACTGATTTTAGAAGCAAGTTCTAATAGTCATCAGGGTAGGACATGAAAACTGGCTTGGGTGACTTAGGTTAGGAAAGAAGCAAAAAGGAAAATAACTTCTCATAATAGAAAGATTCTAGTAATTTCTCTTTGGGAAGCTAGGATTCTGGATCTTCCTATGACAATAAATAAGGATCTTAAAAATTAAAAAATAGTATAATTTTATTTTTTCATTTGTTTTTCCATATATAGTCCAAATGAATTTTCCCCATTCTATTTTAATGAAAAATCTTAATTTCTATTTTTAAAAAGAGAAGAATTTTCCAAAATTTAGCACTATCATTTAAATATGGATCTAAGTCTGATTACAGCCAAGGCAAATTCGGCCAATCCGATTCTTCAAAATAGGGCTCAAATTACAACCTCGGTTAAAAAGATCAATCCAGTAATTCTAAATCTTACTCTGGTGGCACTCACTTTGATCAGCCATTCGGCAGAGATGACTTGAATGACTTTAAAGCTGGCAGTGATGGAGGCGGTACTTACAATTGGAGTGGAAAAGACTAGAAGTTCGGATCAGATTCTTAATATTGTAGGAATACATTCAAAATTGGGAAATTATTTATAATTGAATTATTAATAAATCAAAATCGTGGCAGTTAAAGTTGGCCAATTTAAACGATCTAGGGCTCATTCGATAGATAATTAAAAATTAGCTGGACTTTACTATTGGCGGTACTATTTTATCGCATCCCTGGAGCGAGAGAACTCGACTTTAATTAAACACCTCTAAATTCATTAAATTGTACCCTCACATTAAAGTCGAGTTTTCTCGCTCCAGGGATGCGATAAAATAGTACCGCCAATAGTAAAGTCCAGCTAATTTTTAATTATCTATCGAATGAGCCCAAGATCGTTTAAATTGGCCAACTTTAACTGCCACGATTTTGATTTATTAATAATTCAATTATAAATAATTTCCCAATTTTGAATCTATTCCTACAATAATAAAAGAGCCAAAGCTCTTCTTCAGGACAGTAGCAATAGTACAGCTCAGGATAGTAAAACTAGAAATAAAATTAATAAGGGGAGACTTTGACTCACAAGGTTACAGAAAATGTGAGTAAAGTAGCTGAAGGCGTGAAGGATATGGCTGGGACAGTCGGACATAAGATTATGGAAGGTATGCATACAGTCCAAGAGAAACTTGTTATTAATTTATATATAATTTCTTTTTTTATAAATAATAATAAACTTAAGGACGTGGTTGGGTCAAGTTCTGATCAAAATAAAGACAAAAAGAAATGAAGAGACTATACTTAGAGAAAATGAGTGCCTATAAGTACTATATATTTCTCTGGATTAATATTAAAAGACTTTAAAAGTATAGAACTAGAAAAATGTTACCAAATTTAATCTATAAAGCTTAAATTAATGGTTTTTGGGGTAAAGAATTATTTTTTTATTAATTTAAAATTTTAAGTTATCATTAAAAAAGTTTATTTCAAGTGAGAATAATGAAAATTACAATATAGTAAGATAATGCAACCCATATATTATTCAAATGTTTTGTGCAATATTCAAGCACATTAAATGATACTATTAAATTATATTGAATAAAAGAGATAATCACTGCTGACTAATAACGATGAATAATAAGATAAATATGAATTAAATTCGAACTGAGAGCAAACTATTAAAATAATTATATTTTATATTAAATTTTCAATTCATATTCAATACATGATTTCATTCTTATAATCATTGACAAAAATATAGATTTATTGTGAAAATTTAAATGCAATTATAATAAATTATCAATTATTTTAATTCTTAGTTTCATTATATTTGAAGCACAAAATGATTATATATAATAATAGTAAATTGATATTAATGTGAGAAATCCATCTAGATTCATTAATTAAACTACTTATTATTAATAGTATCTTAAGCCTATTTAAATATTGATAGGAAAGCATTATTCGTAGAATAATTAATTTTATTAATGAAAATTAGTTATAAAATTTTAGTTTTTTAATTTCTGTAAACAAAAATATTTTTCCATTAACTTTGTTCAGTAAGAATATAAATAAAAAAGAGTTTTTTTAAATTAGAATATAAATAATTTTCATTAACCCGTAGTAAATTTTTTGGTTTTTATTAAATAATTGGGGGGGGGGCGATATCTGAACCTATTTTGCAGTATCTGAACCTAATGTGTTTTAAAATAGTTTAAATATTTTTCCATATATGCTTCTAGTCAATTTAGGGTCGGAGAACACGAAAAAACATCTTATAATAACGAGAGATCACTCAAAAGAGTAGAAAAAGTTACAATTAGTATCTGTTTTATTATAAAATTTTACATAACTTTTATCTTTTTTTCACATGTTTTCTTATTCAATTTTTTAAAAATTAAACTATAGAACATACACGTGTAGTTGTAGATGACATCTCTTGCTTTGAGTTATATGCTTACTCATCGCATTTATGCTAGAATATAAGTACTGATGAAATATCATTAGCTTAATTGATATCATCTACAACTACACGTGTATGTTCTATAGTTTAATTTTTAAAAAATTGAATAAGAAAACATGTGAAAAAAAGATAAAAGTTATGTAAAATTTTATAATAAAACAGATACTAATTGTAACTTTTTCTACTCTTTTGAGTGATCTCTCGTTATTATAAGATGTTTTTTCGTGTTCTCCGACCCTAAATTGACTAGAAGCATATATGGAAAAATATTTAAACTATTTTAAAACACATTAGGTTCAGATACTGCAAAATAGGTTCAGATATCGCCCCCCCCCCAAATAATTAATTTAAATACTTATAGCTTAATAATAATCTTAATCTAATTAGGAATCTATCAAAGTTAATATTATCGAATAGAATAATTATCTTATGATAATTATTCTTAAAATTAAATATATTTCTCTATATTTTTGTATTTTTTTAATATTACTATATTGATCGATGAATCTAGCAAAACTTTACATTTGCTCTCTCAAGAGACCCCATTAGCTCTACTCCCGCTTAGGGCTTCACAACCAGCTTCCTCTAGTGATCTCCCTCAACCAGAGACCATAAATTCAATTTTATGAATTAAAATACTATAATTTAAATTTATTTATAAAAATCCCCAAAATATTTAATTTATCTATGATCATAAGCTCATTTTGGAGGGCCTTTAAGAGAAAAGTGGCCTTTTATATAAGTCCCTATAAAACGAAATGTTAATTATTTTCAGATTTTTCCAAATAAAATATGTACTTATATTAGCAGTATTTATATAATTTTAATTGAGTGGAGGATAACATTGAAGAGGAGAAACTTGCCGAGATAAGGAGACTCGAGAAAATTGCGTCCAGTAAAATTGAGAGTGAGGAGGGTAAGTTCAGAGACTGGAAGGGCGACATACATTTTAAGAGCAACACATTTACATCCGAAGAATAAACTTAGGAATTGTTTAAATTATAAGTAAAAAGAAATAACTAAGGTTTAGATTAGTAAGTCTGGTTAAGACTAATATAAATTTAATTAATAATATTGCTGAATTAATTATAATTTAATGATTTATGTTGAAAATTCAATTTTATGTCATTGTTGATAAATTATTTGTACACGGATGAAGGTACATCCATTTTATAGTTTAAATTTTGTTTATGATAGCTAAGTTTGTTTTTTTTAATTTCTATATTTCAAATCATATTTTATTTAAGTTAGAATTAAAAAATCAGTTCTCGCAACAATAAAAATAAAAATATAATGGTATTAATTAATAAAATATATTTTGACTTTAATTGGCAAAGAACTATATTTATTTTAATTTTTTTACATTTCAATTATAATTAAGAAGTAATTAAAATATATTGTTTTATGACTAAAATCAGGAAGGCGTTAGCTTCAAAAGATAAAATCAATAATAATCTTATTTTAATATACTATTAATTCTTGAAAATTTAGTATACATTCTAATAATCTGATTAATAAGATCAGTAGAAATTTCAACAGAATTAGCAACAACAACAATAATAATATGATAAACTTTCGAAAGAATATTACTCTTTAAATTTTAATTACATATTCATAAATTAAAAATATTTACTATTTTCTGGGATTTTCTAGCTTTTTAAACGGTATATATATTTCAAGAATAGTAGGAAAAGATTATTAAGCAATTTGATATGAGTTACTAAGATAATAAGTCTCAGGAAGGCAGATCCAGCATGGACGGGGGCTTTAGTGAGAAGACTCATGATTCACAGAATGCTCACTCAGGATTCCAACAGGAAGGTTCTAAAAAGGTTACTGATGCTATATTTTTGCTAATTATTTCTCAATTGCATTCATATTTTAGATGGCAATTATTATCAAAATACTGACTTTAATTAAGACTTGGAATAAAATAGATCCTCTGAGTTCATAGATAAGAAAAAGCATGTTAAAATACATAAGTTAATTTAAGAATTAATAATGCTATTCTTTTATTTTAAGCAACAGAAAGGTAACAACTAGTAAAATGATTCTAGGAGATCGTTCACAACTTCGAATAAATCCAAGGATAGTAAATATTTATTCTATTATCCATATAAGTGGTCTATATGAATTTTCTTGCATAAAATTTATTATGAAATTGCTATAGAATAATGATAAATCACATATAAAATAGATATATATTTTCAGAAAAAAGTTAATATAATCCCTGTATGATATAACAAAGTACCACAAATTAATAATATTCAGCAAATTATGAATTTGAATAAACCCTACATTTATTAAAATAGGAAATATTTACTTTCCAATTAATTTAATTACAATAATTTTACTTCAGTTTAATTGCCAAAATCCTTTATATTTTGAACGTTTATATTATATTAAGATAGCGGCAGTGTAAGTTATGATAGAGAGCAGAATTTCAACAAAGATATGGACAAAAAAATGAAAGAATTTAAAATAGTTGTGTTAAAATATTATCATGCATAATACTTTAATTATATAATCGCATTTATTATATAGTAATAGAATAGAAGTTGGAGATAGAGAAGGGAGATCAGAACAAGGACATGAGCAAGAACTGGAACTAAACCCAGACACTTAGCGACAAGCAGCAACAGCAGTCCAAACAGGACAGATAGAAATAGTAACAGAGTGTGGGCTAGAATCAAACCAACATTGAGGGCTAATTTGAGAAACAACAGCAGCGATATCATGACTAGCACGACCACTAAACCAACAAACTATATGACGAACTCGGTCAGGAGGAGTTCAGACAGCACTAAGACTTAAATTATATAGATTATGTTTATAGCATATAAAATCAGAACAGAAAATTTAATGTATTAGAAGAGACTAAGAGCAATAGCAGTAGAGAAATCAACAAATGAACAAGGGATAAGGATTAAACACTCAGTAACAAAGATATAAATAATGAAATCATTCATAAAAATAATATTTAAATTTTTAAAGGAAAGAGGATATACTTTTATGTATAAAGAGATCAAAGCCAGAAAATGGAGTAGAAAGATTTTAAAGGAAAAGATGACCAAAAAGACTAATTAAAATGAAGAAATGTTGAATTTATTATCATAATGTAAATTTTATAGGGTTAGCAAAATTGGAAATCAAATTATATATTTGATTAAGGCAATATATAATATATTTAGAAATCTAATCTAATTTAATTTTTTAAAAACTCACATCCCATTGATTTTTATCAAATTTATTATAAAACAGAATCTATAATTTCCCTTCACATAAAAACTTTCTCTATAATTTTTAGACTACTAGAAGTACAACGAGAGATACCAGCAGCAATCCTCTCAATAAGACGAAGATTACCACAACGACGAGAACATAAGAATGAACGAGAGCCAGCTTCAAGATCTCGATCAGAGAGGCGTGAGAGACATTGGCCACTTGCAGCAAGAACCAGACGACACAAACAAATTCCAATAGCAAAGGAGTTAAGGTAGTCTGCAACAATAATAGTAATCTAAAAATATGTCACAGAAAGACCAGCAGCGTTAAGATTTGGATTAGGATAGTGACAGACAGCAGATTTATAAGGACCAGCAAACTAAGAATATGAGCTCACAATCATTATACCAATTTGATTCTTAAATTACCAAGAGACATATTGTCCAAAATTTAGTCCCTCTATTTTTATTCTTTGTAACTTTATAATTAAAATACTGAAGTAAGTAAATCTCAAGATCAAGATAGAAACAAGCAAAATTGGGGACAAAAGGACAACTAAATGCAATAAAAGAATCAATAAGACTCGTAGCAATTTAAGTATGGCCAAGGTGAGCAGCAACAGCAAGATAAATCTGACTCTGGAAAATCCTAGAATATTTAATATGGATAGAAATCTTAAAACCAATCCAGGCAACAAATGGACAAAGAGTATTAGGAATTCGACTAGAACAAGGGAGAACAACAGAAAGGCAAGAAAGATACTGGTGTGCAGAGAGATCATAAAAACACACAATTATGTAGAGTGATTAAATAATTATAAAAGGAGATCTAGAGAGACATGATGAATCGGAAGCCAAGATCAAGAATCTCGACAAGACTAAATTGTGAGAAGTTGTCACTAAACAAGAGAAGTTATAGCTGGGTGGCTCTCGTTATGCTCAAATTAAATATAGTCAAGTTTCTAAGAAAAACAGAAGAACATGAATATGTAAAACATTTCTATAATTTATCAATATAGAATTCATTGTTATTTAAATAATGGGTGCATAATTTAATTGAAAAGAATCTTTAGTAATATTAACTTTTTTTACATTAGATTGGATAGGGTTATATAAATTATAATATTAGCAATAATAATAATAAGAGTGAGTAAAGCATTCTTAATGGAATTTAAAGAATAGTTATTATTTTTAATTCAAAAACCTTCAACTCGAATTGATTTTAAAGTTACTTATACTCTTTGATATAAATCTAGGTGAGATTTATGATATGTAAAAGTAATTAATAAATATTAAATGAGATTGCAACAATTAAAGCGAGTGGGTTAATTACTGCTCAAACCCAGATTTAATCAATAATCAACTATTCTCTATCCAAATGCCTAATCATAACACATTTTCTATTCATTAAATTTTAAATAAATAGTGCAAGTTAATTAATTAGCAAAATCTTAATTTTTACATGAATTTTGATCATATTTTATGTTGATTAACGCTGTTAATTCTCTTCTAAGAATGAAAAAGATCAAAATCAAAAATCTCAGTCAAGTTCATCATCTTCAGGCTAGAAGTTATCCGCTAATATAAGCCAGCAGTAACCTAAGTTTTATAATTATATTATATAAAAATATAAATAAGTAAATATGTTTTTTTAAGTTCTCGGACATAGAAGAATCTTCCTTAGATAATTAATCAAATACTATTTATTATTTTTATATGATAATATAATTATTGTAATAGTAATATTCAATTTTATTTGGCATACAGTATTTGGAATAGAAGGATTTTAAATTTTAGAGACAAGATGTTTTATATTATATAAACTCAAAAAAATCCAATTTTATCATTGGATTTTAATGTAGTAATAATAAAAAATACTTACATTATTTAAAAATAAGGAAAATATTTTGAATAAAATAAGTTAAAATAAAAAACTAATTAAATAACAAACATTATTTGTGCTTTAGAAATACAATGAGGTTATTTTTGAAAAATATTTACCATTTATATAGATTAAATTGATGCAGTAGTTTATAAAGTTGTCAAAGTCCTTAATTAACACTTCTACAAATAATTGTTAAGCTTTAGCATAAAGAAATTGTCAATTAAATCAAACTATAGTTTATCGAAAAATCAATTATTTAAAATAAAGCGAGTATTTAATTTTTTATTATCATTAGAAATAACGTAAAAAATATGAATATCATTATTTAAAATATTTTTCGTGGACCAATTTTTGTACTTATTTATTCTTAATTAATCACTATAATTCAGAAGGCTCTAGGAACTATAAGACCTACAATAATAAACTCAGGATTCTAATTAGAATCATAATTTTACAATTATTTTGAATTATACAATATTTCTCTATTTTTCATTTTATATTAAGAATGAAGGTTAAAATAAAAGTAGCAAATTCGATGAGGAATAAAGCTCTGAGGGCAGATAAGATTTGAACTTTAAATAGTAACAAACCTCTAAAATAAGTCAGCATGTAGATGAATCTAAGATAAACATAGGCAAGGGAATAAAAAGAGACGATCATATGCATGGCAAGGACATGGATTTATTAATGCTTTAAGTTATTTTTTGATGATTTAGGTGAGATTTTTTATTAATATTTATATATGGTGCGCATGAGTGAAGACAAAGACACAAAAGGGATGTAAAAGCATATAAATAAGGAATAATTCAAGCCAGAAATAATTCATGAAGCAAAGTCAGAGAGAGAACTGACTAGAGATATTTTGTGCTCAGAAGACAGACAGTTCAAAGACGATGTCGATCGCATGGCATACATGGGTAACGCATAAGATTAGGGAGGTGTCAAAATGAAGTAAGCTTAGAGATCAATAGATGAGGAAAATAAATTAAACCAAGAAAAGTGGGATGAATGCTAGAATGAACAATACACAGAGGAATTGAGTGAAAAGAAGTCTAAGAATAATTGAAGTAATATAAATAATTTATTAAAATAATTTTAAGAAAGATTTAAGAGCATAGACCCCCTAAATTTACCCAAATCAATGTATTATTTTCGAATTATAAAACATGACAAAAAAACTTAAAAAAAACCAAAGATTTTTGTATACCAGAATAAATTGTAGTTTTCGAAATTACTTCTAAGGATTAAATTTATAAAATTTTGGGGCTGAAGAGCTACAATATTAAATTATTGTACTCTAATTGATAATCACAGGACACTGAGTACGATAGAAACATCGGAAAGACTCATTAGAGTGTTGAACCAGATAAAACATTTGACAAATATCAATTGAACAAGGGCGCAGTGGATCATGAAGGTCGCCATCATATTGAGAAAACAACTGATCCGACATTTAACAATCCTAAACTTGCGTTCTCAGGATCTTACAGGTATCAATTAATATTTAGTCATTTTAAAACTTTCTAGAATTCAAACCTAACTAACTATATTACTTTTCAACAAAACATTTGCTTATTTTCATTTGTCCTATCAAATATAATCAAACTTTATTATAAACTAATGAATGAATATGTCACTAATTTAATTTTTAAATTCTTGGGAGTTAAATTGGTTACGAACACATAAGTGGGCACGCCTTCGATCCTCTAGTTTAAGGGGATCCAGGACAACGCTTTGACGTAAAAGAGCAAGCCAATGAAAGAATTGACAGCGATTTAGTGGACCAAAAAGAGCAAGGAAATGAGGCGACCAAACCTATTACCCAGAAGATTAAGCATGGATTATTTGATAGCAGTAAGCTTATTTTGTATATTGTAACAAACATTTTTCGCTTTTAGATCCGAGAACTAGTTGATATTTTGATTCTTGATTTTATTATTACTTATACTTTAACATTCAAACTGATTCTTAATTAATTTGAATTGTAAGAAAATTAAAGCAGAGGTATATAGGAAATAGACTTAGTATAAATTTGAGAGATTTGGAAAAGTTAATAATTAAAAACTTTACGAGTTACTTTTTTGAATTCAATCTTGAGTATTTAAAACAATGAAAACTTCCATGTTAGTTAACCAATTAAGAAACTTTAGCTTCGTTGGCAGACGAACTTTTCTATATAGAAGCGTCTCTTAATATTAAGGAGGATCTAGTGGCGGCAGTGGCCCCAATTTTTCCAATAAAGATAAAAAAACTGTTTAATAAAATGATCATTTTTTAATTTATTTAAAATAAAATGGATAAATCGCAAGATATTTAGATAGACATATAATTTTAATAACTTGCATGATTTAACTATAGCTAATTACATTAATCAAAAAATAGTTGAATTTAAAACTGACCAAGATAGTAGCTCCTAGAATTGGGATTTTCCAAATAGACAATCTGAAAAAGGCGATACTTCTTCCTAAGGCACTAGTAAATAGTAAGATAGCAACTTCGGTGGATTCATGAAGGACGCTGAAAAGCATAGTTACAAGAACTTCTCAAACAAAATGACCGACCTAGATGCAGAGAGACTAGCTAACAAAGAGCTTTCCAATGATCTTATAAACTAATAACTTAAGTGTAATATTTTAAGAAATTAGGAAAAGTTTAACATTTTAAGAACAAATTGTAGTTCAGCCGATCTGCAATTTTAATTTTAATGATATGGATTTGATATCAGATAAGATGCCACCTCCTGAATTCATGACTGACAGAGCTGAAGCAATGGATGATTTCAAATTGAAAGGAGATTCAGGATTCTTCTGGAAAACTAAAAAATGAGTCAACTATTATACTAAGGATTAAATATTTGACTAATTACTGTCAAATATTAATTTTAAACAAACTCTATAATATTATAAGGAGGTCTGAGAAACCAGAAAAGTCTCTCAAAAATATTATAGCTTGTATTATATTATTATAGATCAAGATTCCTTAATTCAGCATTAATTCATATATCGATATGAGAATTTCATCGGAAATGGTTTCTAAATAAAGTAATAGATGTAAATTGATATATAACAAGGAGATTGCTTGAATTGTTAGAATAATTAAGTTTTGAGTATTAAACATTTTTCAACATACCTTATCAATAAAAATCATAACTATCACCAAATGAGAAAATTATCATAAACAATGAACTCCATCATCTTGTAGAGGAGCTCAATAGCTAAAAGTTAGAAAATATGTGTCTTGGGGCATTAACAAGTGAGATAAATCTATATTAAGGACAAGCTTGAATTTCATTTTCATTATAAATTGTAAAAATATCAGGAGTAAAAAAAGAAGTATATGTATGAATCTGCAACCAAGTCGTTGAAAGATTCTATGAAAATTTTTGCCAAGAATAACACAACTATGGAAAATATGTTTGAGAAGGGAAAAAAGTACAAGGGCGAGTTCGATGAACAAAAAGGAGGAGGCGTCCGACCATTCGACCAGTACTTCGAAAATGACATTGACAAGCAGCAAGTTCGAGGAGATTAGCACTTTGATACGCACTCCGATTTGTATAATTCCAATGTGAAAGGAAAAATTGGTAAGGATGCCTTAGAGGGTCACTCTCCTCAGGAACTTAGTGAACTGGACCTCAAAAAGTACAATGACAGAAGTAGCTCTGACATGGGAGGTAACGCAAGACTCAAGGCTGAGGACATTTTGCCTGAAAATCTCCGTAGCAATATCTCAGAAAATTTCTAAAAAGATGTAGACAACGTTAAGAAATGAATTGTTCAAGCAAAGATAAATTAGATCAGGAGCTTCGTGATTCCTCTGCAAGAGTCTAAGAACTAATATTATATATGAGAACTATCAAACATTAAATCAGGATTTTTTTTAAAAAGTAAATTTGATTCATGATTTTATTTCATTATCTTATTAAACCTGATCGTTATCAGTCAAAATCATGAAGTAATTGATAAATTTAAAAATGTAAAAGCCAATGTCTAAAATACAGAGAACTTTGTATTAGTTTCATTTTGCTAGATTTACAGCTCGTATAAAATAGGAAAATGTTATGAAATAAATGCCCAAACAAGAACTACTAAGACAAGATCAAATTCATGACAATAATTCTACAACAAAGTTTTACAAATCATACTAAGAAGGTAAGAGAGCCCATAGAATGGATGAAAATGAATCAGGAGTATCCCATACAGGACTTGATAAAGGAATGGAATATGAAATGGGGTTTAATAATTTTTCAAAAATTTAGCTTTTAATCAATTATTTTCTTGTTTTCATTAATCTGAAGAGTTCAAGAACAAGCCAAGTTTCACTCAGTCAAGATTTAATTAAGATGCTCTCGATAAAGCTAAATTCAATACGAGTGATCATATGACTTAACGTGGTTGGCTACTTCACGACAGAGATTCCAAGGAACCAGAACGAGTTTTGAATAGTAACCAGAAATAGAATCTTTCTCAATCGGGAAGCACAAATTCTTAGTAACAATCATAGTCTCAATTAGACAACAAGGATTAAGATAGGTTTGAGTATGTGATCTATAAAGTCGATTAAAGTTTGGGTTAACATCGCTAGGACTACGAAGAAGATGAGAGCAACATGCGATAGGTTCAGCAATCTTAATCCCAAGATTCCAAGAAGAAAACCAAAAGCAATTTGTTTACTTAAAATTAAGGGCAAAGCACTAATGAATAAGACTTCAAGAACACTGAGTATCAATATATCGATCAGAGATCTGAATCACACGATTAAAACTTTAAGAATCCACGCAAGGAAGAGAGTGGCTACAGAGAATAGACTAAGGATTTAATTGATCATGACACCCACAAAACTTCAAGTGATTCAAGGAAAAACATTGAATTAAAGAAGGAGGAGTATAGAAAGAAAGATAACAATAATCAGAGAAAGGGAGATCCTTAGCACCCAGCTAAAACGCACAGGAAAATATTAAGCGAAGAAAATGAAGCACTAATTAATATAAAAAAGTTATAAATTCTAATTTTTAAAAGTTAATACTTTATATTTAACTGTAAACTAATTCATCAAGGGATGCCAGTTGATTTTCCAAGAAAGAGATGATTATGAAGAATAGTCTCGATAAAAAACAAATATCATTAATAAAAAGCTAAACTACTCTAAGAATAGTTAAATTATCATATTCAAAAAAGCATAAGCTAAGAATCGTGAACATCCATAGACTACTAGAACTAAAATTCCTAAATTATTTGGGGAAGATAATTGAATCTAAGTTACTCAAACAATTAATATTTACAAATTTTATACATTTTGGCAATAATAGTGAAGCATGATTGATTTTAAATAACATTTATCATATGATTTACTGATTAATAATATTATTCATGATCTAGAGCATTATTTAAATATAATTTTGAATATAAACTTTAAATATCAACTTTTATCGCTTGGTTACCTTGATTTAATCTTATAGTTACTAGGAAAGGTAACATTATGAATAATATCTTGAATATATTTCTTAAGTCTTATAATATTCCATTTAAGAATAAATTAACATTTTAGCATTAATTTTAATGTAGAAATGCATTTAGGGAAAGATAAACCGCTTGTAGACTCAGCGTCCAACGATTATTTTATTATATTAAATGAAATTATATATATATACAGATATATAATAAAAATGCATTATTTTGGGTAGGATTTGAAAAAGCCAGGTGTTGAATCAGGAATATAGAGAATTCATGAATAGTATAATGACAAACTATTAATAAGTTAATAGTCTGATTAATAACACTAATAATAAAATTTAAACAATAATATCACTGACTCAAGAAGAGTTATTGCTAAAAATATAATGGAGACAAAAAAGCTTAAAAAATTGCTAAAATATGCCAGAAAACTAATGATTATTATATATGCATAAAATACAGATAAATAAACCGAACATTCTAAGTTAGATTAGTGATTTAGTCGAATAGTTATTTGAAACTTATTAATTAACTTTTTATTACTTTTAAATTTTACTAACACAAACTTTATCAACCACCGTCAACAAAAATTTTTATGCTTTTATGCTTTTATTCTATATCTTAAATCATTATTTACATTAATTTTAATTGAACTTATTATTGAGTTATTAGATTTCAACCCCAAAACCACTTTTTCTATAAATAGTATATATATATTCCTTATATTTATAGTCAACACAAGACACACCATTAACATAAAGTGAGTGACAAGTCTATAGTTATTAATATTTGTTTGTTTAGGCATTTTAACCAATTTGAACAATACCCACACACTTACCATGCAATCTGCAAAAGACACGCAAGCCCAGCAGCGGACGGGCTAAGCTGGTTTTGAATCCCAAAATCAGCCACTTTTTTCCAAGGATTATGTAATCATTTCATATATATATATATATATATATATATATATATATAGAGAGAGCATTAAGGTATTTGTAAGGTGAGAGGGTAATTTTAATTTGATTATGAGTAGTAGAATGAAGATTTAAATCGTCAAATGAAGATGAATGAATCTTATAAGTCAAGTCAAATGTAGCAACTAGGCTAGTAGAACATCTCGAATGAGTTGGTTCATGATTCTGACCAGAAGTCTATCAACATTTATATTAATTAAGCGATTTCACTATGCAAATTTTAGCTCAATCTTATGAATGTTACAAATCTTAAATATTTGTTGGGTTAAATTTACATTCATGATTCAAAGTAAACGATCAATGAAAAAGATATTATTCAAAAGTCTAGTCAAGCTTTCGGCTATGGTTCGAACCCCTTACAAAGTAAAGAAGGACAGTCAAATCAACCAATTCAAGGCACTTCAAGTACAAAAGATATGAAGAGCAATCCATTTAATAACTTTTAATGTTATTTTACGTTATTTTTCAATTCTAAATCTATATATATATATATAAGCGTCTAATGTATTTTATTTAATAAACGCCTCTAAAATTACAGGAAAAAGAATTCCGGTAAGGGAAATCACGATTGGACAACTTTAAACTGATAAAAGAAAGAATCGAGGTGATATGAATGAGTAAATAGGTCATGATCGGTAACTCAATTTGAATCCTGAGGATACTCATGAATATTTTTCTTGAAAATTTCTTAGCTTTAACCTAAGAAAACCAAATAAGTTCAATGAAACTAAATATTTAGATAAATAAATAAATTCATTTAGATTTGAGTAATAACAACAAATATATGCTAAGGATTCTAGAAAAGGATGGGATTCGAACATCAATAAAGGCTTAAGCTCATAGAAGCAAGAAGACATTAATGAAAGAGAAGCCGATAGTAAGCTGGATTTATAGAAAGTCAACCAATAATAAATTATATTAGGGTAAAGATACTCTTATTATTTGGTTGTTTTTTTTATAAATAGAGAAGAAATTAAAAGT
This sequence comes from Oxytricha trifallax, assembly GCA_000711775.1. Taxonomy (NCBI): domain Eukaryota; phylum Ciliophora; class Spirotrichea; order Sporadotrichida; family Oxytrichidae; genus Oxytricha; species Oxytricha trifallax. The sequence goes on along the minus strand of ARYC01000774.1, from coordinate 80,030 downwards.
TTTATCTTAAATAAATATGCCAACAGTAGCGTAAAAACAAAGTTTGTCGAAAATCTTTTGGGAAAAATAAACTTATAAAATTTATTTACACAGAAACTTTATTTATACCAAATTCTTTAATCAAAAATCTCTTCCCTTTTGACATTTATAAAATATCTAGTTTCTGGTAATTTATAAATGACTTATTTTAGAATCTAATAAATATAAATACTTATTTAGAATCTTATCAAAATCATCATTTTATAACAAAAAAAGTTAAAAATTTACTCTCTAATAATTTATAGATTGTATATTTACTGGACAAAATTTTGCATGTTTTATAGAGTAATAAACTATATATCTTTCGTTCATTTGTATGATTTAGATTGAGATTAGATATAGTGTTATTCATAGATTTATGTAGATTGGTAATTAGAATAAAAACCCCAAAGAATAAATGTAAGTTTCTTTATATATAAACCAAACTTATTTTTATATTAGGAGTGGAACAAATAAGGAAGCAAGCAGTTCAGAAGCCCCAAGAGGCACCTTCGGAAACTCAGTTGACTGGAGCAACTTTGAATTCAAAGAGGAGGAGGACACTTATGAAGAGCCCTCACAGTCCTAAGATTAATAATAACTATAACAATAATAAAATATATAAGGATATAATACTGAAGCATTTAATTAACGCCCTACTACAGACTCACAACTATAATCAAGCAAGACATAATTGGATAAGGAAGAACAAAGGAGATTTTAAGTTCTAATATTTTAATGTGGCATTATGAATGTTATTAATTTTATTATGAGATTCCCTGCACCCTCAAGTGAAAAAATAGATTAAAAGAGGATAGATGAACTAAACCGCAAATAACAAGAGTAGAAGATGCTTAACTAATAAGACATGGATTAGAAAGCTCAGGAACTTGGCTAATTTGACATAGCTAATCAGGAACCATTATTGGATTAAGCTCAACCTGATTAAGCACCAGAAGATACAGAGTGGAAGCTGATAGATAAATTGAAGTTCGCCATGTACAATAAAATTTACAAAATGTTCGCTGAAGAACAGAAAGACCTCAAAGAAGACGAAGAATTCGACGATGAGGTGGAATATGAGGACAAAGGTCTTGTTTAAGAGGCTAGAAACATTGAGGAAAAGAAAGAAGCTTCTGCATTTGATGAACAGTAACAAAAGTTTGATGAGAGTGCCAAACTCCGCAAAAGATCTTCAAGAGGCTAAGAACTTATGAGGAGGTTCTAATGTGCCATCAAGAAGAAGCTTCAAGAAATGAGAAAAGACTTCGATGAGGACAAAGGAATCATATTCACAGACGAAAAGCAAAAGGATCAGGAACAGAAAAGTAGGTCTTATCAGTAAGCATTACTTCCCCGCAGAAAGCTTTTCAAGGACGAAGAAACTCATTAAAGATCTAAGAGCCCAGAGAGAATTCTAAAACAAAATTAAGACATGATTAAAAACAAAGACACTTTGATCTCCTAGAATGTACCAGAGCAAAAGAGCAGACCTATTCACAGAGAAAAACTTTAATAGAAAGATGTTGGTAAAACTCTCATAGGCTAAACTATGCCACAAGTTAAAACTCAATAGTAGAAATAGCAACAGAGATAAATGCTTAAAACTTCTAAGAAGCGAGGCAGAGATGAATTCGAAAAGGACAATGAGTATGACCAGATTGGCAGATGGAGGTATCAAAAGGATAGATCACATATTGATGATAAACTTTTAGGTATTTAATGAACAAATTTAATGCTATTATATTACTTTGGCTTCTAGGAAGGAGATTTAGAGTGTTTCTTCGATGAATCTAATGTTTTAGAAAAGATTGATGTTCCACAATAATAACAGAAAATGAAGATGAAACAAGAACCAAGATTTATAGAGGACAAAGAAAAAACCTTCAGATTTAAGTAAGATATAGACGAATATGCTGAGTAAAATGGATGGAGATATCAAGTCGACAGATCTAACATCGATGATAAACCTAACCCATAATTTACTTAAATATTTTCGTTTTAATTTGTAAGTTTGGCTTCGAATAGGGAGACCTTGAAAGATTATTCGATGAAACTCGTTTCTGGAAAGATTATGCAAAAATCCAAAATAAGAAAGAATAAGAAGTGCTTAGAAGCTCTAAAATGAGATAACAAAAACCACAAAGATTACCAAGACAGTAAAAGAAGCATCTTTCTTGGTATAATAGCGATGCAAACTATGATGTAATTAATGGTTGGCGCTTCCAAAAAGATAGATCTAAGATCTTTGATAAACTAAAATTAACATAATGTAATTTAGTTCGACTACATTTTAGTTAATTTGGGTTCAAGCAAGGTGATTTGGCTTGTCTTTTTGACGATTCTAAATTCTGGGAAAGCATGAACAAAGGTCAGTATCAAAGACGTAAACAAAAGAAAATAGATTATAAATAGTATCAAAAGAAGGCTAATGACAAAAACTACGACATTACTAATGGTTGGAAGTTCCAAATAGACAGATCAAACATATTTGATAAACTTTCGTTTCAAAATTCACATATAATAAAATTTATAAATTAGTTTGGCTTTGAGGAAGGAGACTTACCAAGACTATTCGATGAGTCTCAAGTAGTTGATACTATTGAGACAAAGTAAATGAAAAAATAAAGCTAAGAGTAGGAGAACTATGATGAAATTAATGGATGGCGATTCTAGAAGGATCGATCAAATATCTTTGATAAACTATAAAAATTATTATTGTAAATTTTGTTCTTAAAACCAGAACTTAAATAGTTATAAAAATTTTTTTAGTTTGGCTTTGAAGAAGGTGATTTGCCGAGACTATTTGATGAATCATAAGTTTAAGAAAAAATCATTCCATGGTCAGAAATGAAAAAATAAAAGAAGGAGTAAGAATATAATGAAATAAATGGTTGGAGATTCCAAAAAGACAGATCTCATATTTCAGATAAACCATTGTTTTATAGTTTTTTTACTTTTTTATGAAATTTAAAGTTTGGCTTTGAAGCTGGAGATCTTTCTAGGTTATTCAGAGAAGAATCTTATGGTATAAAAGACACAAAAAAGAGATCATTTGATGTGGCAAAGCAGAGATAAGCGAAAAAAGTGAAAGAATCATATGATGAAATAAATGGATGGAAGTTCTAAGTTGATAGATCTAGAATTGATGATAAACCATTTATTTCATCCAAGATTGTAACTGTCTTATTAAACTTTATTTTGGGTTCCAGTAAGGCGACTTAGACAGACTCTTTGACGATTCTAGCTTCTGGAGCAGATCCACTTCTGGATACACAGATTTCGGTAACGAAAAACCTCCTAATGAACTTGACTACTAGGAGGAATTGAAGGCTCTTTAAAAGAAGAGACAGATTCGTAGAAGAAAGAGATCTGATAAGCTCAAAATGTAAGCTGAACCTAGCCCAGATGAGATGCAAAGAAGAAGTATAAGTGGATACGATATTTTTGGGGATCCTATGAACTTGTCTCATAAGACTATGTGCACTTCAGAAGATCATTTGATCATCACTCCTTAAGTAAAATTTAATGAAAATAGCAATTAAATGGTAGGTTAATCAATTTTTCAAAGTGAAATTGGGAAAAATGTTCCAAAAGGTATAAGACATAGTCCCACCTAAACTATCTCAAGCTGATAGATAGCTTTAATCTCAGAGAGACAAAGAGGCGGCTCGTCAAAAGAAACTTCAAGAAGAGTAGCAACAAAGAATGGCTCTCGAAGAAAAAATGGCCAAGAAAATGAGTCAAAATCAAAAGGTCCAAGGAAAGAAAGGGCAAAAGCTAGGTGTTGTCCAGGAGGCTCCAAAGCTTACTCTCAATCAAAAGAAAAAGATAAAGAGAAAGGAAAGAAAACTTAGATAATATAAGGATGTGCAGCACACTCAACTCTGGGAAAGTTTGGAAAACGTTTAGATTTCTTCTGTCTAAGACATTTCATTTAACGAGATTTAGATTTTACATGAAGACAGAGGAGATTTCGTTATTAGACAATAGAACATGTAATTCATTATCATGCAATGAGAATTAGATCAGTTAAAAGCCAAGGCGGTATAAAAAAAGAAGCCAAGCTACAGTATTAGAGGGATCAGTAATTAATTAAAATTTATGACATTACTCACTACAAAGTTCTGTTTAGACTAAGTTTGTTAAATGCTTGAATGAATCAAAATACAAAAAATCAACACAAAGTAAAGAATAATGTAAGAATGTAAAGTATAAAATTAAAAAATACAAAAAGTAGTTTGGAATTAAATTTAATATAGCTTCAAGGTAATATATAAACTGTAAGATTAAATAGTTATTAATTTACATTAAAACCAACTTAATAGAAAACTTAAATTATCATGATAGAACTTATAAGCTCCACGATTTTAGTAAAAGTAAAATTCATTAATTTACAATTTATTCAAATAAAAACAGAACAACTTAGTCTTGAAATATGAGCAACTAAAAAAGATTTACCTAAACTTTGCATTTTAGTGGATTATTATGAATCATTGTTTATAAAAGTTTTTCTTTTTTAAGGTTTTGTCGTTTGTTACAGTCGATACTAAAAGTTTAGTACGACCCAACTATCTAGCCTGATCACATAAGGCTATCAGATATTGAGAGCAAGCTAAAGGGTGAGAAGAAGCTTAAGTAAGGAGACATGGCCCCAGATGTCATTCATTTGGAAGAGGAGCAGCAGTAAATCAATAGACTTTTGGGACCAGGAGGCTCTCAGAATTTGCAAGGTCGAGACGCCTTGAATCAAGAACTCAACCAGAAATATAATCAAATATATTCATTTAAGGAATTAAATGATAAATTGGTAAAATAAGGACTAAGCTAGACAGAAATTTAATATATCTGTCAACTAAGTGATGTTTTTTATTATACAAACCAGCAGGTTAATCCTTAATTTATGAGATAATTTAATGAGAAGGGGGAAGATCTAGATGACCAAAGTCTTACAAGTGCGATGACAGAGAAAGCTCCAATTGTGGTTACTGAAAAATACAATTAATTTACATACAATACGTAGTTTTTTAGGATATATTTTTTAATATACATATCAATAAAATAAAATGGAAATAAAGATGTTAAAGCTCAATAGAAAAATGTATAATTGTTCAAATCTCCTTATATTTATTTTTTAACTTCTTTTAATATGATTATTTTATAAAATTATAAATATTTATTCATAAAAATACAGTGAGAAGTTTCATTAAGAAGAAACAGGCAAAGAGCCAATCGATAAATAAGGGTTATTTTTAATATAATTATTATCATAATTATTCTTAAATTTCATGAATTAATCTTTCATATAGATTAAGTATTTATTTTTTAAAAATTTAATAATATAATTATATATACCTTTTTTTAATAATAAATAATTTTCCACAAGCAACACCAGAGTGCTCAATCAGAATGATCTCATCCAGCAGAATCAACTTCGATGAATGAAAAAGGCTCGATAAGCATTAATATGGAATTATCAATTTAATGTTGAGAGAAATATTGAAGTTATTCGTAAATTTAGTTTATCAATTTTAATAAACAATTGTAGGGGGTATATTGTAAATTTCCTAACAAAATTATTAAAAATTGAGATTTATGTTTAAATATAAAATATTATATTGAAATAAATTTCCTTTCCGTAACGACTCTCTGATATTTGAAAAATACTAGTATTAAAAAGTAGACGTTTATATACACTATGAACAGTAAAAAAATAAATAAAAGATAAGATGAAGGCAAATTCTTCTCAAATGCAAGATAAATTTTTATAATTATACTGCTTAAAAATAAAATATTATAATACATTCAGATTTTTAAAACTCCACAACTATTTAATAGATTCCTGATTAATATTAATCCTTAGTTAGTCAAATTGATTATAAAAGTGTGTTTTAGTAAATTAAACTTATAATTTCTTATATTAGCAACAATCCTAAGCTATCACTTCATCTTCCTTCCACCCTATAATTTTTAATCCAAGTAGACAAATACAGCGAGCAATCACCATGTTTAATTTCTTTAAGAGCAACGAGCCAAACAGTGACTAATACCCAAAGAATCAAGTTTATGGAAGACACATTCAATAAATAAGAGTCAAATTATTGTGTTTTGCTTGAGATGGAACTTTTGTAAGTATAAATTTCTTGAATAATTGGAAAATGTCAATGGAATTGTAGTATAAATTGATGTCATTAATCTTTTTTTAAGTGATTGACATAGTGCCTAAGGGGTACGTGCCAGCAGAGCAGCTATGGGGCGAGTAAAAGCCCATGCGCGAGAATGATAAGATTGATGAATCCAAATATTTCGGATAGCACAAGGATATCTATGGAGAAAAAGGCAACGAGCCAAGCTTCACCTCAAAATTAATGTCTCCATTCCAGTCATTGCATTTATATAGTTATTATTTAAGTTTAATATAATATAGTGTGGCAAAATTCTAATAAGCAGGCATAGCTTGTAAAAATCAATATTCTTAATATAAATTACTTAACAAATTTAAGCAATTGTAATTTTATTGCGTAACTATAGAAGAAACTCAGGCGATGCAAAAGACCTGAAAGAAGCAAATTTGGAAAATTAAACCAGAGATGCAATGGCCGGGAAGTCAGCCACTAACATGTGAAATTCCTTAATTTGAGCTATTAAATAGAATTGATAAAACTAAAATATTAAACCTATTATGTAAAAAGAGAGCAAATTACAAAGCAAAGAGACTACTACAAAAATATTCAAAAAACATTTTGACTAACTAAGGAATCTAAAATCAGAAAATATTGAAATTAGTTATACATGATATTTCATAGAAGGTTTTGGAATAAACTAAATGAAGTCTAAAATTAATAGGTTTATTTGAGAATTTTACATTAAAAACTTAACTTTTTATTTCAATTTTTTCATTTTATTTTTATGATTTTTGATGTGAATTTTTAAACCTCTTTTTAAAATATTGTAGGAATACATTCGAAATTGGGAAATTATAATTAATCAAATTAAAATTAAATCAAATTTGTGTCAGTTAAAGTCGGCCAATTCAAACGATCTTGGGCTCATTCAATAGAGAATTCAAAATTAGCTGGACTTTATTATTGGCGGTAATATTTTATCTCATCCCTTGGGCGAGTTAAGTTCACTTTAATTAAGCACCTCTAAATTCAATAACTTAAACCCTCACATTAAAGTAAACTTAACTCGCCCAAGGGATGAGATAAAATATTACCGCCAATAATATAGTCCAGCTAATTTTAAATTATCTTTTGAATGAGCCCTAGATCGTTTGAATTGGCCGACTTTAACTGACACAAATTTGATTTAAGTTTAATTTAATTAATTATAATTTCCCAATTTTGAATGTATTCCTACAATACTAAAATGAATCTCTAAATGCTCTCATGTAAGAATAATATATTAATTGACTTATCATATGTAAACCAATATTTTAAAATAAAATAAAGTGATAATATTTTAATATTGATTTCTTTTGGATTTAAAGCTACACTCTAATTAAATTACAATAAAATTTATGAATTTATTTAAGAAATATTTTATGATTTAAGCCAATTAATTTAAATGCAAAACCTTTAATTAATATATTCTCTGACAAGTTGCAATTATTTATTGACCATAGAATTTATTCTCATTATTTATTTGAGAATTTTTATATTCTATCAATTATTTAAACATAAAATTATTATTTTAAAAAAATCTTTATCAAATTTTTAATGTAAATAATTGCAGGTCCATTTTTATATAAAACTGCTGGGCTTTTACAATTATAACCAAGAAAATCAAAGCAACCTCTTAAGTACATATGATTTTTATAAGAATTTAATTAATTTAGTTTTAAAAAATCGATCAATATCTTCTCACTTTTTACAGAATTTTTTTTAATTAAAAAAATCGTAAGAAACATAATTAAAACTAAAAATTTAATATTTATATCGAATATTGTTTTCTTAATAAAAAGAAAAAGTAGACATTAATTATTAGTTTATTTATGTTAATTCAGGATTACGTATTTATATATTGTTAATTAATGTTAAGGATTTTAAATTGATGCATTGATTATTATTTATAGATTAGTGTACTATTAAATATAACTCAATAACTAGTATTTATTCTAGATTTTTATAAGGGGTTTAGGGGTTTTGGGGATTTATTGCCATTAATCATATTTTAAATGTGTAAATTATAAGAAAAATACATATCCCTCCCTTATAATTCTAGATTGACTTAAATTTAGTAATCAAAATTAATTAAATATTCTACAAAACTTCCAAAGCACACTTCACAAGCAATATTTGAAAAAATAACTTTCAAGATGTCTACATCCAATTAGCAATCATCTAGCCTCCAACAAAAAAATTGATAAATTTATGTTAAAACCCCATTAGTCAGTTAAGAATGGAGATTGGGGATCAAGATTAATAAAATTAAAATTAAATTATAATTGGCTGAAATTAAATATAATTAGGCTTAAAACAAATCTACTCATCCTGATTTGTTTATTTTGTAAGTACAATTAATCGAGCCAATAGTTATAATAAGCCAAAAATTTAATTAACTTACACTAAAAATATTTTAAATTAATCAATCTTAATCCCCAATCTTCAATCTAATTGACTAACGGGTTTTATATAGGAATTAAAAAAAAATTTGTTTAAATAAAGAAGTAGCTTTATATTCATTTAGAAATAAAAAACTCTTAGGTTTTTTAGAATAAAAATTGAACAAAGAACAAATGAGGCAAAATTAGCAGGAGATAAAAATATCGTCGCTTAGCAAGAAAAATTGTTGAAATCCAACGAACCTGCAAAGGAGAGCAGAGAACACGCTCCAACCACTTGGCAAGAAAATAGGGATTTCTCTAATATCGAAGGTATCGACAAGCAAAAGGAAATGAGAGAAATCAGTTCAAGAACTTATTACAACACAAACAAATAGTTTGATTTAGGGTTTCAGTCTCCCATCAAATATGCTAGATAATGGTATTTTTCACTAAATTTTATGAACTTCAAACGACCCAATTATCCAAAAGAATCAATTCCAGTAGCAAGATACTCAGAAGGAATAGTAAGAGCAAAAGAAGGGTGGCACTCAAGGCGGTTAAATGATGAGTGATCTCAATGCTGGCTAAAGAAAATTATAATAACAAATTCTAGATCAGAAAAAGGATGCCGTCTATTGGGAACAAAAACACAAGGAACTCATCAATCAAATTTGATAAGAATTTATATTTTCAATCTACCACAAGAATAGAAACACTAAGACAATATGCTCAAGAAACAGTAAGAAGAAATTGAAAGATTATAGAGACTTAGAGAATAGGAACAAAATAGAGTGCCTGTCAATGAATACCAGGTAGAGTTGGACAAAGCCTCAAGTTCCCAAGAAGCTGACAAGAAAGCTTCCTAATTACCAGATGTGCAGCAATAGTTCTCAGGTCAATTCTAGCAGAGATTCGGAGCTGGGTAAGGTTTTGGTTCTGGTCAGTAAAATATTCCATATTTCGGGCAGGTGGAACAAAGAGAAGCTGTAACATCAGCTGGAGTCTTGGACCAAGGTGCCAAACATTACCTTGATAGACCAGTTCAGGATGCACTTTAAAGGCAGTAGTGGGATTAGCAGATGCAACAGGAATCTCAACAGAATCGGGAAGGATTAAGTCAACAACAATAATATGATAAGAAGGACTTAGATAAGGTGAAAGACCAGCAACACAGACAGTAGATTGGTCAAGATTTTGTCTAAGGAGTGCCCAGAGAAAATTTGAGTCAGGATGAGTTGCAAAAGTTGAAGAACTTCAACCCTGTCTCTCAAACTGGCCAGAAGGAAGCATGGCAAACTGAGGGCGGTACCTTCTAACACAAGAAGGATTTGTCCAAGGATGAGAAGGGCACCAGTTTCTGGAAATTTAAGGAACAACAAGAATAATAAGAGAGATAAAAACAGGAGCAGCAACAATAATAGCAATAACAAGAATTTTAATAATAGAATCGTGAGCTTGAATCTCAATCATAATTTAATTAACAACAACAATTCTCAGGAGACTAATCAAGATTCCAACAACAACAGCAACAATAATAACCAATGAAGCAAGAAGAAAGAGGTTCAGGGGAATACATAAAAGACAAAGCAAAAGCTGAGAATTTAGGCGGCAAAGACGTTGGGGCTCAATTCTAAACTGCGAAAGACAAAGAATTCATGTCCCAAAAAGAGAAGAACTTTGGCTAAGACTGGAAGCAGAAATAATTCTAAGGTCAAGACTTCTTCCATTAATTAATATCAAATTTGTTTAAAAAGTTTCTGAGACTGACATAGAAAACAAATTAACTTAACATTAATGATTTTCTTATAAAATTATAAGAGAGACTTACAGCAACAGGAACAATTCAAGAAAGATCAGCAAATGAAGGAAGGCCAGCAATACTCATCATCTGGTGCTTCAGGGCAACAAAAAAATCTCTAGCAATGAAGAGAAATTTAATTTATTGAGTGACCATAACTACATCAAGCAAGAAACTTGATTTATATGATTATTATTAGTGAATTTACACATAATATGGATTATGATTACTATAATCAAAATAGGACTTAATTGTAAATTTTTCATTTCAAATAAAAAGGTTTATAAAATAATTCTGTTATAAATTGATCAAATTTTACTATAGATATATATATATGAGAAAGACATTTAATTACTTTACATAATAAAATATTTATCTGCTTTGAGAATTAGATTAATTAATTTTGATTGAGTTCTTTAAGCAAACATATTGATTTTGTATACATTTGATTGATATATTCACATTTTTTATAATATTTAATAGTATCAGCAACAAGAAATTCAAATAATTTTGAATTTTTCCTTCATTTAATAGAACTCTATAATTACTTTAATTTAAACAATATTAAACAAAAAAAGAACTAATGTTCAACTACAAACCACTTTAAATTTGATAATTTACTTAAAACTTTAATTGTAGTATTTTTGGAATAATTATTTCATTAGTCTGATTGGACATTTAAACAATTTAACTTGAATATTTTATAAATATAATTTTGATTAAAATCAAGAAAGCAAAAGTAAGCACAATTTTATATATATACAACACTTGTACTCCCATCCAATATGAATGCGGATAAACAAATTTGTATTCGTATTGAGAATAAATTCTTTCAATTTGCTTCATCTATCCATTTCTCTGCTTGATTCAACAAATTTATGTGCAAATAAATCTATACTAAAAAATTATAGTTTTATGGAGAATATGAACAAAAATTTTTATTATGGAATAATATTGTTCTATATTAGTTTATAAGACATTGATTGTTAATTGTTATGTTTTAGAATGGACAAGGAATTAATTGCAAAGAGACTAAGAGATGCCAATGAACTCAAGAAAACTGCAGCTTAGCTTCATGAACCAAATCAAGAAAAGGGTTATCTGGAAAAAGAGATGCTTCAAACTAGATTTGGATAAGAAATTAACCCCAAGAATATCATTCAAATATATTACTTCAAATCATATCCCCTCTCTATAGTACAATGCAATTTATCGTAATTTTTGGTAATTCCTAGAAGCAAAATTGACGCACCTTCTCATCACGACATAGGCCACCCCGACCACACATAGCACCACAAGCCAGTCGAGAGCATTCTGAAAAACTTAGAGAAAAAACAAGACGAGAAAAGCTATGAGATACTGTCACCCTCCTACACCGGCAAAAAATAATTATGAGAAATAATAAATCATTTCCAAAGATAAAGATTCTCAAATTTCTGATCTCGCGCACTCTGGAATATTTTGGAATGTTTATCTTTAATGAAATTGGAACTGGTAAAAGTTTTATAAAATTCATCATTTATAAACTTATATTAATTTTGAATTTATAAAATGAAATTCTTGGAGATTTTTATATTATAAATCTTTTCAAGTTCCTAAGAATATTATTAATATTGTATTACTACTATACTATAAAGAGAGTTACTACTAAAAAAGTAAAAAACAAATAAGACTAAAATTATTAAAAGGCCTATGGTTTATAATGTGATTCATGACTCTCTTAACTATATATTTATCAATTACTTTCAATCTTCTTTATTTATTCTCATTATATTTAAAAGAATACTTGGCATGATGGTTATAACTAGCATTAAATCCAAAATTAGTAAATAATTTTAATATGTAAATTTTGGATTTCGGAGTATAATCGTAATAAAACGACAATCAGATTAAATATCATCACACGCAAACTTCTCACTTAAACCCTATTTAATAGAGACCACCTTAAAAAATATAAATTTAGAAACATCATCATACTCAAGATTAACTATCAACAGATTAAATATTACTCAATTATATATCAGAATGAAAATTATTCACGAATATAATTATATAATTTAAACAAATAAATTGATTAATTATTTTTTAAAATTGAATAATTGTATTTATTCTGTATTTTTATAAATCAAAATTTTTTTATAAAATCAAAAATCTTTTAACTTCATATAATCTCAGTTATATAAAAATATATCGATTAAATGGCTAAGTCAATAAGTAATAATGAAATTACTTATAAATATAAGCTAATTATAATAGAATATAATCGAAATTGAATTAAAACATCGATTATGTCACAATTTAATTAAATTTTTCTCCAATTTTATTATTAATTAGAAATAATTGAAGAATTAAAACATTAGAATTATTATCATAAGAAATAAATATTTCCACCGACTATAAAATGTAAGTATTTATCTACTTTTAGATCGCTAAAAATATTCCTTTGGAGATTTAACTATTTGAGTTTCCTTATTATAATTATATCTAATAATTTTGTGTGTAGAATAAGAACATATGAGTCAGTAACTATCAAAAGAAAACCTTTAGCAGCCTACTTCTCAAGTCAAGCTTCAGCAATAGGAATATGAGAAAGTAGTACTTTTATCAATTCTTAAAACTCTGTAAAAAAAATTAAATCACTTTATTAAATCAATTCATTTATTGATATTGTTATATTTTATGAGAAAGAGTGCTGGGAAGGGGCCAAGCAACGAAAGCAGGAGGAACACGATTAGAGACTAATTTAATTCGAGGAAAAGACTTCTAAGGACCTGGCTGCTTAAGATAAAATCAAATAAGACATCGAGAGGGAGAGACAGCTCAATCGTGATAAAATAGATCAATATGAGAAGGAAGTGCTAAATATGAATGAAAACTGGATGATATGAGTGGTGTGAATTCATAAAAAGTAGTTGGAGTCTTACAATTAATGAAGAATAAGGCACGTGTAATATTATAAAGTAATTATTAAATTATGGGGGGGGGCAAATTTATAAATAAATGAAATAAAAATAGATAAATATTTTTTATAATTTAAAATTATGAATAATTTAGTTATAGTATATACTAAGAGTAAATGATTCAGGATTATAATTGTAATTTGATTCTTGATTTAATAATTGACTATTATACATCAAGTTTAGTTTTATAATAAGAAATAAAGGTAATCTTTATAACTATTAATAATATTTTTTGATTGATTAAATTTTACCATAAATATTTGATTGGTCTTATAAACTTTTACAAAGAATATTCACTTTTTTTCTTATATTAAATTAACACTAGAAAGGCTCTAAGCTGATTATTGATACTTATTCAAGCGTCAAGAGAGTGTACACTAACTTTTGGCAAAAATGGTTGCAATTAAGCATTTCTATCATTCAAACCCCAAAACCTTCCACTTAATTTAATTTTATTTGAAAAAAATTAAAAATTAAAATAAATATTCTTAAATATTGGATTTGCTATAATTAAACATTTTTATCAGATATGAGGTTTATATTATAAGCCAAAAAGTCTCCACTTTCCTCTTCATGCTGTCCACTTGCAAACCTCTTTCTATTCATTTTATTGCGCTTTTTATCTTTCTTAGCTTTCTTTTTCTGATTTCTGTGTCTCACACTTTTCTTAATTGCTTTGCACACCATGAACATGGTTGCTCCTAGAATGATAACTAAATTTAGTTTTTTTATACTAATTTAATGTTAAATATAGAACTGTTTTAAATAAGGAACCATGTTTTTGTTTTTTTAGAATTAACTTATTATTTAAATTAGCTACTCTCCCACCCTTTTCTACCATATTTGTATATAACGATTTAAAACATAATAAATGATACCTCCAACTATGTAAAAAATGACCATAAATACTATCCCCTCAGTGTTCTGCTCATTAATTTTGAAGTCAGTAGCTAGTAATTCGTCATATTGACCATTCAGCATGAGTCTAGTGAGAGTACTTTCACAATTAGAGAAGCATTATTTTGCAAGGGATTTATAGTCTATGCAGTGGTCTATGCAAATGTAGTTAATTTCACCTTACTCCAAATCATTCAATGGCACATAAAATTAATTACATTCACTCATAAAATACTTTATAATTGATTGAGAGGTCTATCCTTTAATTAGTTGGCATCTGTCACTAAGTATTTTCCTGTAATGGCGTCTTTTGGCTTGTTTATCATATATTTAATAAAAAATAGTATAAAACTAGCTATAAACACACAATTTAAAACCTTCTTATTCATATCTTATTGGAGGCATAATCTTTAAGTTAATTATTTAGATCATTTTTTTTAAATTTTTGTTAATATAATATATTGATATTGGAAATCTGAGAGACATCTGCAAATCTGCAAACACCCATCAATCTCCTCTAGTGTATGAGATCTAGTGTCTGTGCACTACAAAGCACAATTTATATTGCAGCTGTTCTCCAAACTTATCATATACTTGCTGTACTCTGGGAATGTATAATCTATAGTTAAAATATTTTTAACAACCAGACACACTCGTTTATAAACTTGAAGACCGTAAACTTTTTTATGAGTGGGTTTGAATGCAATATAATAATACAAAAAAAGTCTTAACTTACATCTTTGAGCATTGATCGAAGTGGAAATCCCCAAAATAAATAGCGAAAGTTGTAAAATAGATATTTTTGCCATTTTAAAATTAATTTAAATATTATTGAAATCTCATTCACCTTATCAGATTATTGTTAAACGAAATATTATACATTTCCTACATTTATTTAAGATAGGAAAAAAGTATCAATCTATAAGTCATTAATTTGAATAAAATTTATATTGATAAAACATTTGATAATTAATAATAAAATAACATATATACTTGTTCCTATGATTTAATCGTAAATTGGTAAGAGTAAAAGTAATAATTAATTTTACATTTATTCTAACTTCTGGCTAAAAATTCAGAAAAAGAAAGGTTATTTTAAACACACATTCTTTCTCTGGCTTTAAGTTCAAAAGTTGAACAATTGTTATTGATATAATTTTTTTTCTTTAATAAAATGTTTAGTAAAATTGATTTGAGAAACTGTATTCAAATTGTTTATAAAAAACTTGATATAAGTTTGTTGCATATGACTAATTATATAGAGATTTCATTCTCTTAAAAAATGAAATCTTGGTTAATATTTATAACATTTTTACTCAGCTTCTTCAAAAAACTTTCTTAAGAATTTCTTTCATAAAATCAGGTGTAATTTTGACAATTATCTTTTTGGCTAACATTATGAGTAAAAGAATGACTATTGTCCACACAGTTTACATTATTTCTGGTTTGTGTTATTTCCAGAAAAGTATTATATAATCTATGATTGACATTTATTTCTGTTTCTCTGAAGTTTTTTAAGAGGAATCACTGTCATAGCTCATTAATAAATAAGTGTGTATGAATTGATCATATGATAAAATATGTAATTTCTAAGCTAATTAGGATGACTTTAAATCAAATAATTAAATTAATTTTAAAGTTACTAGCTCTGGTTATTAACTTTTCTGGGTGACGTATTGAAGTTTTGGCTTTGTTGGTGATCGCAGCTATTTGATGACGACATCTGATTATTGCAATTGGAGTTAAAGTTATTCGAATTGTGAGGGATGATGTCATCAATTCTTATCTTGGAGGGTGACGAAGGATGCTGTATTGAGCTATCTTAATTTCTTAAGAAAGTATGATTCAAGTGCTGCTGAGTGTTCTAAATAGTTTAGAAGGGCACTTAAACCGATTTAACAACTCTCTCAGTTGAGTGGTTGTGGCTGTCTCCGCTTGAATTTGTGGTGCTATTCATACTGAAGTAGCGACTTTGTTTCAATGGAGTAGGCTGGAATACCTCTTAATTTTTCAGTGAAGTTTGGTAAGACTAGGCTTCCCCAATAGATGTTTCAACATTATCTTCTTGATGGTGGTCACTAACTGATTTAATTGTTTGGCATTTTTAACTTTAAAGGGATTGTTAGTACTGAACTTTAATGTCTGGATAATTATTTTCTATTTCTTTCACTTGTTAAGTTAAAATAGAGTTTAGAGGTTCAACATTTAAACCCGTTTAAAAATCTGTGTAGGCGTTCATAATTTCGTTTCTCTGATATTACCAAAATTAAAAAATAGAATAACTCATGTTAGAAGTTTATGGTAAAATACGATCTTGAGCTCATTCGTTAGAGAATTCAAAATTAGCTGGACTTTAATATTTGCGGTACTATTTTATCGCATCACTGGAGCGAGATAACTTCACTTTAATTAAACTTATCTAAATTCATTAAATTATACCCTCACATTAAACTCAAGTTATCTCGCTCTAGGGATGCGATAAAATAGTACCGCCAATATTAAAGTCCAGCTAATTTTGAATTCTCTATCGAATGAGTCCAAGATCGTTCGAATTGGGCAACTTTAACTGCCACGATTTTGATATATTATTAATTTATTTATAATTAATTTTCCAAATTCAAATAAATTTCTACAATAGTATGCTTTACCCCTGAGATATAGAGCTTTAAGATTTGATTCCTCAGCCTCTATAAGTTCACTCATGAGTTAAATAGCACTATCAAATTAGTTAATTTTAACATAGCAACTTGCACTGAACAGATAACAGTCTTTGATTATTTCATAAGCTTCTTCACTTTCTAGTTTAATATCTGCACTTAAGTTCTAAACTTTGAAAGTTTTTACAGCTTTGTGCAGGAGTGTGAGAGCATCGAAATAATCTCCATTTTTGTAAAGTTTCTAGGCTTGCTTTTTATACTTTCGTGCTTACTCTAGTCTCCTCAAAGTAATTTCCTGCACATCTTAGCTGAAGAGGCGAGTTCTTAAAGAACCAGTTGGTTAATGCGAAGAAATGCCATTTGTTGGCGTGCCCATTCCACTGCCTAATTTCAGATTTTAAGAATTAGTTGTGGCCTAATGAGTTTAAAAAGCATTTATTATTGATTCTATGTGTTCCTCTTGTAATTAAAAGAGGAGAAATATTTTTAGAGTGTCTTGTCTTTTTACAGCTGTAGACCGTCTCTGACGGTAAGCCATTGGTCCTTCACTCACAGGATTCCTCTTCTAGTCAAATCCAATCAAAAGATTATATAAATCAATCTTTTTCTCCATAAAATTTCAATTAAATTAACATTTTGCAATTCTTGCATAAACTTAAAATCATTTTGAATGATGGGTGGATTTAAGCTATATATTTTTGAATTTTAGTCTAATACGTCATCACTAGTTTTTTAAGCAAACGTTGACTTTTTACTATTTATATTACTCTTCCCATCAGAAGTGTCTCTAGTTTTTAGAGTGAAAGATGTCCTGGGTGAATCAGTTTCCGACATCGTAAATGAATTTTTGGATGAGGTCTGTGCTGAAGAATCTGTTTTAAAACTCTCATATTTTTTCCCAACTTTATAACGAAAAAGCTATATTACTTCAATTTAAATCAGGGCAAAGCCAAAATTATTGCCTATTCATCATCAATTTTATATTATATAAGAATCTTTAGGCCTAGAAACCCCTGATTCTTTTAGGATCCTCTGTCTTTCAGTATCAGTTAACCTGACCCCAAGTGCTGTGGTTAAAGTCTCTTTAATTTGATCGCCTGATTGCATATTGATATTAGTTTTATGTTCTTTTAATTTATTAATTGATTAAATTATTTAATATATTATAGAATGAAGTTATATTAAGTTAGTAATCAAACAAACAAATTAAAAAGCCGAGGCTAAAGTGATGACGTCAAATAATATAAATCATCTTTAGTAGAGAAGCATAATTGGTTTAGGAATATATAAAATGGGAATTTTAAAAATAAATTAATTATTTAAAACAAGAGTATATTTTGATAATTTAAAAAAAATAATAAAGTATTAACAATAATTTTTTTCAAATGTTTAATTTAAGGATTTAATTAGTTTAAAATATTCATTAAAAATAATTAATAATATAAAAACAAAAAGTATTTATTATATCTGAGACAAAACTTATCTCATTCATCTATAAATAGACTTTTATTTAATTTTTTAGCAGATATATACTTAAATTTTAATTTGTTAGTATTATTTCTCAAAATATTATATACTTGAGAAATAATCAAAAGACTGTAGAATCGTTAGTTTTCTAATTAATATAAAAGGACATTCGTAAACTAACTGAACATGATTTATCAATTATTTTGAATTTTTTTTATTTAGTTAGTAAATCTAATTCTCTCTAACATATCAAAATAAATAAAATAAGAATTATTTATGAGAATTTTTTGGTAATTATATAGAGTAAATTCTTGTGTGGCCAATATTGTTTGGTTAAAGCATTTAAAAAAGTAGATATTAGATGGAACAAAAATTAAAATATATTTTTTATTTTTTCAATATTTTTAATTAATTCATCTCCAAAAGACTAATTTAAATCCTAATTTTATTATAATATAAGATTAGATTTAATTCAAATTAAATTAGATAAAAAATTCTTGAAATATTTATGTATTCTAGTAAAAAAAGTAAAATCTTATTCCATTAATATATATTGTGATTCTTCAGAGTGTTATTAATTGTTTTGAAGCATTTGACAAGTCTAAGTCACTACCTTCATCAGAAACTTCTCCTTAATCAATTTCATCATCGTCTTCTTAATCATGACTTTTGAAAATTTCATTCCCAAATTTAATATTCTAATTAATGGTGTTATTGTTATGAGTGTTATTGCAAAAGTTTAAATCTTACAACACACCTTTTTTATGATAATAAAAACAGCGTACTTTAAAAGAGAGAGAATAAAATAGGCTTTACTATATTAGAGCTGAAAGCACCATGTATATTATCATATTCATATTGATTAGTTTAATTAGCAATGATCTAAGACTGAGTCTACGATTAGGATATGCCTCCCTGGCTTCTAAAATTACGGTTATTTCTTTCACTTTAATAATCTTCCTCATCCTAAAACTCGTTCTCTTGTTTCTCATCAATCATGCCTAACGACTACTCCAAGTTCTAATTGTTGTTTTTTATTGCACTGAGGTTATTCAGTTATTAGAAAGACTTGCTGTCGAATGAGTCGTCCCCTTCCACCATGGAATAACCCTCTTTAATAGTAGTTGGTACTTCTTTGCTCAACTAAGAAGACGTTTTTATGCTTGAGATTTGAAGGCGGTCTCTCTTAATTTAATCCAGAATAATATTTCCTAAGGCATCCTCACTTTTTTGATTCAGGCCGTAAATTTTAGCAAAGTTTTTGGCCACTGTTTTTGGGGAGTCATCTCTTTTTACTTTAAGCTTCACTTTCCTATAGGTAAAAAATTATAGAATGATAAGTAACTTACTATCCTTATTTGACTAGTATCTCCATGTAGAGTAATACATCATCATCTTTTTCCTTCATATACTTCTTATTGTCAAGTTTTTACTGATAACTAAGATTAAATGGTGCCTGCTTAGTTGGCGTTATACTTCTATCAATATTTTCTCTTCTCACTTTCCCAAGACTATAAATAAATTAATAAAGATTTAAAGGACTAAAATTACTTCTCTAGCAACTGCTTTTATCTCTCTTTTTCTTTTTAAGCCATTCTCATGCGATTGATAGTATCTTCATATCCCTAAGGTGTTGGAGATTTGCTGTGACCTGGCTTTTTAGAAGCTGAAACATCCTTTCCATTATTCACTGGACTTTTACTTATCAATCTTGGCTTGAAAGTACACTCTTATTTCAACTGATAAATAAAATGGTATTTATAATTATGAATTTAATTAACACTCTTGAAGCTGTTTAATCTCACGTTCTTCCTTTTTCAATTTTGCAAATTCTTCCCGCATTTTCTTCTTCTCTTTTTCATTGACATACAACGCTTCAAATTTGTTGCCAGATACTTGCTAAGGGGTTGTGGGGGGCTTACCGATAGGATACTTATCTCTATTTAAATTAGTCGGAGTGATATTTCCTTTAGTATTGCCTCGAGGGATTGCTCCGTATGGTGATTTACTATGAGAAATTGCACTAGTATTTTGACTACGATTAATATTAGGCTTAAAAGTACAGTCCTTAGAATCATTTTTCATTTTTTCTTCAATCTGATTTTTAATCTTTTCTTATTTAAGTTTCTCTTGCAAGTACCAATACTCAAATCTGAAGACCTTTTGCTTATCTGGTGTCTTAGATTTTGATGCTTAAATAAATTAAGTTTAATTATATATAAGTTCCTTTTTAAATAAGGCATTTTATTATTTTTAGCTGAAGTATCCATTTTGTTGTCTCTTTGAGTGGGTTACTTACTAACCTAACTCCTCCCTTTAGGTGTTCTAGATTTAGAAGCCTTGTCTCCATTGCTATCTTTAATTTAGTGAATGAGTACAGTCTTAACACTTTCATTTTAAGTGTAGACTGAGTTCTATGTAGTGTGTTTATGATTATTTCTAGATGAGTCTGGTTGCGAAATCTCCGACATTTTGTATTCCTACAAATATTTGCTGAGCATGCTGTTGAACTTATGCAAGTTATTCTCGTTCAAGTTGAAATGCGAGGTGTTGTTCGCATCATCCTAAGAATTATTATCGTTGTCGCTGTCGTCTGGTTCTACAACTTCTATATCAGGTTGGCCTTCCTTCTAAAGAGTTTAGTTCAGTTGAACTGACTTATCATTGTTTTTAGAAGATTCATGCTGAAGCTTCTAGTAGATTTGAGTAAGATTTTGGTAGTCAAGATTAGCGCTTTCTGGATTTATTTTGGGTTTAAAAGTGAACTCTTTGAAATGGTCTTTCACATTATTTGGATAAGAGAAACTGATTTTGGAAAAAAATTGAGTTTGTTTATAAATGAAGAAAAATAATAAGATTGATTTTTACTTTTATGATTAGTAAAGTTCACAGATTTCTTCATTTTAAATTTAAATGTAAAATTAATTTTTTTCAGATATCTTCGTTTTAAAGCTAGATATTATTAATTCTGAATTTATCTAACTAGGCCTAGATATTTTTCTAAAAATTAGCTTTAATGTTTATGAAATTATTAATAAATATATTAAAATTCTTTTCATAAACATTTCTCCTTTCACCATTATTGATTCTTTTCTCTGAATTAGATATCTTTGATATATTATTTAAGTTATAGTAGTGAGGATAGAGCTACTGAAATATCTTAATAATTTTCTCATCAATCTTCTCCTCTGTAAGCAGTTGCTTGTGATGTCCAAAATCTATCGAATTCACTAGCTTCTGCAAATCCATTAGCAACTCAATTTGTTTGGTGTTTGGAATGTAATGATTGAACACAATCTTGAATGTTTCATTCAAAATATCTGATTAAGCTTCGTTGTGGTCGCTTGGGCTTAGAAAGTAGTTCCATAAATGATTGAGGAAATCTTCTTCTTATTTAAGTCTCTATCCCATCCTAAAGCTATCTTTCTTTATATGTGGACTGATTGATCTTGAAAGCTCTCTGCTATGATTATTGCCAATAAATGAATTTTTGCCAACTAGGAAACTTGCATCTTTATTTGGGTTTTCCACGGTATCCAGCTCTCTGAAGCACTCTATAACTCTAAACATCTGAATTAATTCATCTCTGCTGACAAATCTCTCGCTTCTATTTTGTGGATTTTCATGTGAGAAGATTTTGATGAGAGCATCGAGATCTTTCTCTAATTTTTAAATAGCCAATTATTAAGTCTTGATTGTTAGCTTCACACCCTGGCTTTACTACTTTTGAGTTATGGCATTCTATAGAGAAATGAATTGAATACTAATTAGGTGTCCGTGAGATTAAAATCACAAAAAATTGATTAAATAAATTCTCACTTACAGTCTCTTGCATTAGTTTATGCCTTGCCATTCTTTTCAAATGATCTCTATAAAGAGCATCATCTATTCTATCTCCTTTCTTTCTGTAAAAATCTGGCTCTTAAAGCATAGTCAATTCATTTGCACTTAGCTGGTTTGGAGAGCCATGGCGCTTTGTCCTGCTTAAGTTACTTCTTGTGTCCATCATATTATTTTTCTTAAATTAATCACAAATAAAGTTATTTTATTAAGAATTAAAGTCACAGAAAACAAGATTACTTTTAAATTCTATTAATTTTACAAAACAAATATCATTATAGTCCAAGTAAAATAAAATTGGGAAATTTTTCATTAAAATAATTAAAAATATATTAAATAGTTCTAGTTCAATAAATAATTTAAAAACAAATAGAATTTACTATATATGATAGTCTTTCCTAGAAAGAATTAACTCGACATTTATTTTATACCTACAAGTTATTAAATTATATTTAAATAAATAAAGTGAGCTCTCCCTCAAGAAGTGATAAAAAGTACAGTGTATTGTAAAATCCAGATAAATTATAATCTCTATCAAAATGGCATCATTTTACCCATTAATTTGTACTTATATTCATTAGTTTTAATGTAATCACCTTTTCAATTTCAGTTGAGCATTAATAACTTTATTAACAAGCCTGGGTAATTATACAAATAAACTTTTCAGTTGATTTCACTTTCTTTGAGGACTCTTTCTTGCCATACTTTAGCTCATCAGGTAATTGGCAGCATGCTCTTTATTACCGTCATTGATTACAAGAGCTTCTTCAGCTTGAGCTCTTGTTGCTCCACTGACCTCCATAAGTTCTTTTAAGTCCTCCTCATTAAACTTGGAACCCATAGATTTCTGCTTTTCAAGAAAAGCTTCTTTTTCCTCTTCGAACTCATTCTTCTTAATTTCACCTTCAGACAAGAATGGAATCGAGATTTCTCCGTTTCTTAAATGCAACTAGTTATGAACGAGGTCGATCGAGCACTGATGCCTTTTAAGATTATCTAAGCCGAATAAGAAATCTACTTTATTGTCCTCAAGGACAGTGAAGGAGCAAACAAAAGTTTATCCCAATATTTCCATGTTAGCTGCATGCACTCTTCCAAGAATTCTTGAACTTCCTACACCAATAGCCATACCTGCAAATCTAGTATCCATAAGCTTAATCAAGCCTATCTTTTCAGCGAGAGCCTTTGAGATGATAGTACTCTGTGCCCCACTATCAACGAATGCTTGAATCTCTTGCCCATTTACTTTACAGTTAATGTATAACATAGTTATTTGTCCGAAGAACTCTGGGAAATTTTCCTATGCCATTTCGTAATTCTCCTCCACAAGCTTCTTTCTTATTTCTTCTTCGATCTACTTTTAAGCTTCAACATCGAAAACATCTGCATTAGCTAATCTATGCATTTTCTCCTTCTCTTTGCGTTCTCTTTCGAATTTATCAAGCAACCTTGCTCTAATAACTTAGAAAAGCTTTTCGTCATCTTCAGCTGCGATAGCACCTCCTAATTCTGGATCTTAATGCAAAATATAGTTAAGTTAAGTCTCATTAGACAAGTAATACTGCTTTGTTTCTAATGCTCTTTGACGAACAACCATTTATAATTGAGCTTCAGACAATCCCATTGAGCCTCCTTATCTTCTTGCACTGGTAGGTTAGGCAACTCGTTGTTATAATAAATTAATGTTTCTTTTTAATGCTGATGCTTAAGAATTAATTATATGAGAGATCAGTGAAGAAACTACTCAAAAGATTTGCATCATTTGGATTAAGATTTGCATTTGGTTAAACCTAAGCAACTGGTCTCTACTGCTATTATTATCTTTGTTAACCTCCTCCAAACATATTTCCCATGCCTGCTCCTCCAAACCTTGATCCTTAAGCTGCCATTACAGTCCTCTAATCAGTAAGCATAATCATATCATCATTTTTTAGTCCAGCTGCAGATGCCTTCATACTATCATTACCCAACACTTTTCCATTTGCGAGTAAAACTTAAAATTCAACATCAATGTTTGACTCTGCACTCAAGATTAACTTAATGTCTTCCACTGTTCCATTGTCTTCTATCTCTACTTGATAGAATTGGTCTTCGTTGGTCATATTTTACACTGTTAGTCTCATTTTTCAAAATACCACTGTTAAAATCTCCTAAATTAATTATAATTTGAGAAATATTTCTGCTGTTTTATCAACCAAATTTTACTTGAATTTCTCTCTTTACAATTTCAAAAATAAAATGAAAGGCTCTTTTAATTAGATTTATTTACTTTACATCTGTAACATGCACACCATGCATTGTCAAAAAGCCATAAATCAGTAACAATTAGAGAAAGCACATAAACATGATGTCTTTCAATTAAATCACAAAAGGTAACGGTCCCGCATATTATTAGGAGAGCACCTCTAAATTTAATCATAATGGGAATAACTAAGATTGTCACTCATTTACATCATAAAAAGGATTAAATAACAAGCAAAATGAAGATTTTAAGCTCAATATGTATGACTATGAAGAACAGAAAAATAATGATAGGTATGAGGGCATGACAGATTAATTTTACAGATTAAGTGGGAATAAAGCAGCCTAAATGGATTTTGAAGTTACTGATGCTGTGGGTGGAAAAGTTACACAAACTGGTTTCTATAAGCAATAGACTTAGCTCGCAAAGAATGTTAAATTCGAGCAGTGACTTTAAAATTATGTAAATTAAAAATTTAAGACCATCTCAAGTTCATTTAAGTGAAAGTTAGAGAAAGAAAGTGGATGAAGCAAATTCCTTAATGAAATCGAACGATGGCCGTATATTGCCTCTTTAATCTACAGGCTCTGGTGTGTTCAAGAATATATCTTACTAGAATGCTTTACAAAATCCAAACACTAGTAGCACTCCAAATATGCTTAACATTAACTAATTTGATGACCCAAGTTCTGGAAAAACCATTACGCAGGGCAATTTTGAAAACGATAGTGATAAAAATTTGTTCGGGCCAGAGAGGTATTCTAGTTCACCAAAATACTTGAAAGAAAGGGCTACTATGGATATAAGTAGCGGCACACCTTCAATGATTTAGGATGTATAGTAGCAACCAAATTATCAAAGAGTTCAAGTTAAGGGTACAGGATCTAATGCTAACATAAGCAATAAACTAATAATATTGATGTTTTACGGTTAAATTAATGTTTTACCTCAGTATAACTTGAGTAGAGTAACATTTGGATAATAAGACCTCATGAAATTCAAAAAGAATGAAGACAGTCCGTATAGTAGAAATTCAATGAATAGTAGCATAAATGACAAATTTTTTGAAGTTCCCAACCCCAAAAATCTTCAACCAATAGAATCGAGAAATTAAAGCAACCTTATCTCTCCAAAAAGTGATAAAAACTCTCTCCACAATAAAAATATACTATCCTACTAGAGTAGCTAAAGACATAAACTTTAAGAAGCTTAGACTTTAACATTAACCAATAATCATTAACAAAGCTTAAATCAGGATGATGTGAATTTCACTTTATAAAGACACGATAGTTAAAACCATAAATAATTGCAAATAAGCTACAAGAGTAACTTATCTGTAGATAAATAGCAGTAGCTCGCAAATCCTAATGATAGTTTCCGAATTTAGGGTAATAGTTTTGGTTATTAAGCACTGAGTTCATTCTAAAATGCTGATTTTAGTGAAGTAAAAATGATCAAGTAGATTGACTGAAAATATTATTATATTAAATTTACAGTATTTATGTGATATAATTTATTTGCTATTTCTTATCTTACTTTAAAATCGTTCAATTTTAGAGTAAGACTTAACATTGTTTTAGTTTTGTTTTTATAATCAATTAATTTAATAAGTTCAATAAAATGAAATATTCTCTGTCGATGCCACATATTCACCAATAAAACTTTGATGATGTAAATTGATGAGCAACTGCAGCCAAATTCCTAGATGCTGCATATAAAGATTAAGTGAAGTTACCTGATGTTACGAATAAATATAAACGAAAGTATAAACATTACAAGGGATGTCCATGTTAAGATTGCAAGAATAATTCTCATGATAAGGTAAGTCACATTATTTATGTTTATGGAGATCAAAAGTCAGAATAAATTTTCAGTAAAAATAGAATATAATTCTTAATAACATGATATAGGATAATTAAAAAGCGATTCTAGACAAGAAAGATTAGCTATTAAGGGATTATATGCATAATCCAGATGCAATGATGAATGTGAAAAAGGATAAGCATGATAAAAATTTCAGGTCATATGCCCCAGATAACGTTGAGATTTTGAATGACTAATTGATTCATGATATGCATAACTAGAAATCAGAGGAAATGAACGGTTACTGGAAGAAATTCTGGAAAGATAGATACAAGACTAAGAGTTTCAATCGCACGCTCAAAAGCATGTCCAAAATGGAGAAGTACAAATATCTTGCATATCCAAATCACAATTATGGGGCATTGCCATTAAGTGGAATACCTGGCTATCCACCTGTCCCTGGAATTCCTGGAGTTGTACCTCCACTAGCTCATGGCTTTCCACCTATTACAGCACCTGGCTTTATTCCTCCATATGCCTCATAAGTAATAGATCCATTGACTGGTTTACCAAATACAGTTGGCTTTGATCCAAAATACCCCTATCCTTACCCCTTCCTACATCCATATGCTTTCATCCCACCTGCTAATTACCCATATACCATAAATATGAACGTTGGAAATGAAAATCAGCGTTAGCAGTAATGAAGTTCCATGCCAAGTCTTCCATAAACTCATGCAAATAGAAATTAAATGCCAGCTGCAAGATCATAAAAGTATGACAACAAAGGTTACGGTGCTTTTCCTTAGCATTGGAAAGAGCCACCCTATGATCCATTTAAGTACTATGGTGGTTTTCAGGATGAAGATGATGCTCCAGTTGAAATCGATGAAATCACTCAAGAGGTTGATTTGAGAAAGTATTTAGAACCATTACTTAAACATAACATGCCAAAATAGAAGAGAAGTGGGATTGCTGATGATCAAAATTAATAATAATATCAAGAGTAAGGAAGAATGGGTTAAATTATAAATCAATAATGTTTTGGTACTATCTATGTACCTTTATTTAATATTTTATAAGCTTTTTGAATAAATGGGATAAGGCAAAGGGGGAGTAAGCAGTTTCAGATATCCAGTTGAGTTTATGGAAGAAAGTATCGATCATAACTATTCATGACTAGATAATAATATAAATTATTATATTATACAGTATTAATAATCGTCTAGTCTGTTTGTATTAATATATTATATCATTAATTTCTTGAATTCATACAAACAAATTATTCCCTTATACTTAATTAATAAATTTTTTTTCAAGCAATCAGTAAGCTATAAATTGCATTATAATCTATGATGTTTAGGATTTTTATAAATAAGCGAAGAATAGACAAGTCTTTTTTTAGAAAGTTAAGCAGCTTAGGAGCATTTGCAAATGCATCATTTAATGGTGGTGTCTTCGTACATCCTCCAGTAGATCAAATATGAAAAGCAAAATTTATCTAGAAATTTTTCACATCTATATTTAATTTTTTCCATTCTCGCTAATTATACGATAGTTATTGATAATCGATTGATATTCTTAATGATTGTTGTAGTGCTCTTTGTTTGAAGATGTAAAACTTTTATTAAGTTTGATATTGTTTGATTGTGCTGGACTTACTATCATCTATGAATTACTGCTTTTGCTTAGTATCTCTTATTTTTACTAAGCTTTACTATCAAATCTGCTGAAACTTTGACTCTAATTTTTCAATTCTATTTCTCCAGAACCATTCTCTTGTTCAATATCCCCTCCCATTATATTTTTAAGATTAAGTTTTTAAGAGTTTATACTTTCTTGTGTAGTATTTCGTCTGAGTCTCAACTGCCTCTGTCTTTATAAATGTTCCTGCAGTAATTTCTAATTTTCTTGGTACAGCTTATTTCCTGTCATATACTTAGCTCTTTCTTTTTCAAGCTTTCTCAAAATTTTCTGTTGTCTATCTTAACTGCTTAAGTTTAGAATTTTTGGTTCGAGTTTTTCAGTGAAATCTTACTGCCATTAACGTCCATATGTGGTCATATAGTTTTTAAGAGAAGTTTAATGAGGTGTGGGAAGGCTGTTGAAACTTAGGTTTTACGCTGCTGTTGTTATATTAGCTGTGGAATAGTTTTGAAATTCAAAATTCCAAGGATTTTACTTTGAAAGTGATATGAGCAGCTATTAATTTTAGCTACTATTCTTAAGTTATTTAGCAATCAAAGGGTTGGAAGCTGCATGATTTTGCCTTAACTACATAGACTAATTTTTCTATTAATCAATCAATCCCTCATTGCTAAAATTTTCATAATCATAGAAAGTGCCTTGCATTAAACCAATTTGATTCATTTCATTGCTAGTCATATGAGCAGTTCTGTTTTTATAAGGGCCAACTGATTTTGAAAGCTGTTAACCTGATAAATTAATTGTATTTGAATCAGAAGTCAATTAATTTTAAGCAACTGAAAATATTCTCATAGCTTTGGCTCTGCCTTCGCTCCATAAAATAATGTTATACTAACATTTGAAGCAAGTTACAGGAATTTCTTACTCATAATTACTCATGTCTATTTCTAAGTTACCGTTTTGATCGTTACTTGACTATTAAAGCTTCAATTTCAGTCTGTAAACCATTTTCTTAAGTTCTCCTCGCTCTTTCAAATATTGTTGCAATTTCTAAGCTAATTTTTTATCTTTGTCGTCCATTTTGCAAAAACATAAAACGCATACATCCTTGTCAATTACTTGACCATTTTGTAATTCATTGTTATTTTATAGAGCGTTTGTTTCTTCTTAGATGTCTTCAAGCATTGACTTTCTTTGCTGAATTTACTTTAAGTCATTAGTTTGATTTACTAACTTAGATTACATATCATTTTAATTAAGGTTTTGGGGTATTGTAGGTAATTGCTCTAATTTTTTAAGGTTTTAATGGTTTAATTTGCTTTAATGACTTGCAACAGATAGTCTTGCTCGTCTTAATCCTAAAAAGTTTAGTCAAAATTTATTTATAATTTTATTTTTACTGATACTTTATACAATATCCAATTTTCAAAGCTTGAACTTACCATTTAATGTTGAACTGATGATTTTTAATTTTTATGATTGATTAATGGATTGAATTTCACTCTCTAATTATGATAATTATTCTGCTTTTTTAGCATCTTTTTATTTTATATCATTGTAAAGTTTATTTCCAGCTCCATTCGATTGATTTATGCTCTCTAACTTTTACCTATATTTTATAATTAAAATCACAATAAATTATCAATGAAAACATGAAAAAAGAAATTGTTCCTCAAATTTACTGTTTTATATGAGAGCGCTGGTAAACAATGGATTTAGAAGGTCTAGATTTAGTAGAGAGAATATCTTGGATAATTTGATCGTCCATTAAAAATTAATTTTATTTTTAAAAAGGCTAAGATTTAATTGATATATTTATAAAGTCTTTTATTAATTTTAAAGTTAAATTAAAATTGTTTAACTAAAATAATACCAATTATATAATCACTCCTACTGCTATTTAAGTTCATAATAAGTGTTGGTTTTAGGATCGTAATAGCACTATAATATGGGGTCAAACATGACCTCTACTATGTCTCCTTCTTCGTTCTCAACTTTAGCTTAGGATGGTAATGTACTAAGACTGTTTAGATTTTTATTGGTGTTTTATGAGGGAATAGTCTAGTCCAAGCTATCTCTCAGTATTTCTGTTCTCTGCACCTTCAAATATTCTATTTTTCTGTTGAAATCGTTCAAATCATTTTGATTAAATTAACTGCCGTCCAAGTCTTTTCTATAGTCATCGAAAAATGTTTAATCATCATCTTCATCTTTTTGTAGATGATCTACTAGAAATTTGTCCTAAGCTTAAAGTTCTTGATATTCCTTAAAAGACTAAATTTTGACTAAATCACTAGCATCAGAGGGTTGCTGCTACAATCTAGGTTATGTGAGTGTATCACTGCTATATTGTTAATTCTGGTCTAAATTATTGCTCTTTATAGAATCGTCATTATTATACAGGTCTCTGTTGTATCTCTGATTTTCAATAGTTTGATTAGTGCTCCTTTAACTTTCTCTCACGCTTTGTTTCTATAAATGAGAAGAATTTATGATAGAGGTGGGATGGTCTTAACCTACTGCTGAGATTTGATTGTTTAAATTCGCTATTGGAAGTTTGAAGGGAGGGCTGAACGGTCTTCGCTCTTCTTTCCTACTGCTCTCTAATCTCTGATAGCTTTAAGTTGTACTGTTTAATAACAATCAAAAATATTATAAAACTTAACATATGGAAGAAAAGATTAAAATTCATAAATATCATGAGTATGTCTCCTATCAATTTAGTAATCTTCGTCATTATCTTAAATTTGCTCTGGAATATCTTCCACATCATTTGTGAATTCTATTTCAATATATTGCATTGGATTCTCTTTAAACTCTTTAGATTTCCTTTGATCTTTCTTTGCACTTGACTATTGATTAAACATTTCAGAAAATAAAAATTTAAATTTAATTCTAATGCAGAAGGTAGATTTAAGAATTTGCTCGCAACTTTTATATGCGTTTAATATTAAGTATTTTGATTGTAGTAATTTAATAGATTTTCATGATGAATGTCAAACTACTCCTCTATGAAGTTTTAAGAATCATCAATACCTTTGTGCTAACCTAAAATGTCAAATTTATGTGAAGCACCTGAATCTTTCCCATTATTAATATTTCCGAATCCTATCTCCTCTTACCCCCATGAATCAACATTAAAATTATTATATTTACTGCTATTAGCTTTCTAGTTGAAACCCATATAATCTTCTTCCTCTTCATCTCTCTTTAATTTAGGCCTATTGTTAAAATTATGAGCAGTGGTTTTTTATTATTTCACTTGCTTCTTTTATAATAGCAGCTATTTTTAATATTCATTCATACTTGGAGAATTCTACTACATTATTTCTCTGGTATATTCATAGGGGTTTGTGTTTTAAATTATGTGATTTTCTTCACTACTATCTTCGTCTAAGTTAAAAATTATTTACTTCCTGTTTTCTAGGTTTTATTGCAATTAAGAAGATTAAAGTTTGGAATTTAAGAGATTTGAGGTCTATTTTTCTTGTTAAATATCATCAAATTTTACCTATTTATATGAAGACTTATCTTATTTATTGATAGAAGTTAAAGAATCCCCAGGTGATTTATCGAAATTGTTGTTTTTTGCAAGTTTATTAATTGAGTTTTGGGGTAATTTAGATCTTGGTTATTCATCTGTTATCTTCTCATCCCAGGGATTATTGGTAAATTTATTCTTAGATGATTTGGGAATTATATATTAAGATTTTTTTTATTGTGTTGGTTAATCAGTATCCTCTTCGTTGTCTGAATCATTTTATAGATAAAGAAAATGTTCCTATTCTTTTAGATCTTCTTTAATGATTTACTTTTTAAACCTAGAATTATATAATAAATTATGTCTTAAGTTAGAAAATTAATGCTTCGAAAACAATTTATCAAAAATTTGTAAGTTTAGGTTTCTCATCTTATCTTTTCCAACTATAGTCAACTTCTTCATCTTAAATTTCATTGTCATTAGGAAACTTCTCCTCCTCGTAGTCTTCTAAGTCTTAATTAAATTGTTGTTAATTATTCTGATTAGTTCTATTCCCCGATTTCTAAGATGATATTTACTATCTACCACTCATTAATCTATTTGACTTGATTTATGGCTCATTCTGTAGAGGTTTTTTAACTGCGGAATTGATCTGTAAACCTTTACTGTCATTTTATATGCCTCCTCTATTGCTGTTTTAACTCACAACATTTTTATTACCGACTCTCTACCCAAACGCGACTTGAAACTTTCCATCTTTTTTAACTCCAGAAGCTGTAGAATTTTCTGCTCCACTATTCTAGTTGTTAATGTTTTCATCTGCATTGGTTTTAGAGGAGCTCATTCTCAATCTATGTGGAAACATAAACTAGTTGAAATTAGTGAATCCTTGTGGAAAACTGAGGTTATTGGGGGTGTACTCGAATTGCATGTTTTCTCTCTGCTCTTCTGCCATCATCAAGTTTATCAATTAAGCCAATTCAAGATCTTCGTCGCTTTAATCATCATAAAGTGGATTTTTCATGGTGAATATTCTTCTAAGCTTGCAAGAAGCAGTGATTTCTAGGAAGTCAATGGATCTAAAGTTAACTGACTTGAAGCAATTATGAGTGAAGGAGGCTATATCAAGACATAAATTAATCCATTAATTCCTGCGAAATTGAGTAATTGGAATTCTGGCATGTAAGGGATTGGCTACTATCTCTTTTGCACCACTGTGAAATATCAATCTCCTGCGAGTCTATAAAGGGTTAATTTGATATGGGGATTACTTTTGACGAATCAGTAATGCCAACTTCTATGTGCAGGTTTTTACCAAGTGGTATGAATATTTGCAGAACTAAAAATGGCTAAATTAATCCTAAAGACTCTTTTTCATCTTTTGGCACTTAGATTTTAGACTGCCCATCCAGTGTGAATATATAGCCCTTCATTGTAGACTCAAATTCTTTTTTAACATATAAATACATCTGAATTAAAAAATTATTATATTTTAGAACGAAATTATATAAATGGCTTGCCGATAGTGCCAGTTGTTTTCCATTTTTCAAGTGGATTTTTACCAGACACAGTTAAAACCTCAACTGCAGGCCCTCCGTGAAAAGCATGTTTAAACATTTTGAATTTTAAATTAATTTAATATCAATATTATTTTTATTTAATTATTGCAATTTTATTATGTAAATTTAGAACTTAAATAACTATACTAATATGACTACTATATGACTACACTTTTGTGCTAATTAATTGTTAAAAAGTAAAGTAAATAATGAAAGTAAATTCAAGCAAAAGTAGGTAGATGGAGTTTTCCATTTACCTTTTTCTGTAATTTTAGTTGTTGTTTAAATAATAATCTTACTGAAGTCTATAACTCTTTGAATTTTATTAAATAAAAATCAAAGTTCATTGATTGTTCACTTCTTGTTCTTTTTCTTGATTAATGGCTTCTAATCTTCGTCGTCCTTAGTTTCTTCGATATCGTAATCGCGGTCCCCCTTTTTGCTATTCTTGTTCTTTTTTGATTGCTTTCTCTCTTTTCTCTCTTGATACTTAGTTAATTAAATTTAAATAGAAATGCTCGTGGTAAGATTTAATTTAATTGAAAATCTAACAATTGAATTTTTTGACTTAGTCTAGAGGTATTATCTTTCTTGGTAAACAAGTCCAATGATGGCAATTAAAACATAGACACCAAGATAGATATAGAATTCATCTGGCATAGCTGCATATGATCCATTTGAGATTTCTTAGTAAACTAAGTACTCATTTGGGAAACCCCCAATGAAGATACCAGCTCCCTATATAAGAATTATTCATTAATTTCAATCTTACTCTAACTAGGAAATAAGCACCGACTAAGCTACTTCCAATAGCAATAGCATGATTGAACAGATAGACAGTTAAAATAGCGCCAAGAGCAACGAATAACAAAATGACTGCCCAGAAACCATATTGGGCCTTTGGACCAGCTTCAAGGATCTTGGTGAATATGGAATTGTAGACCATCATTCCTGTGGTGCCTCCTAACCAACCTCCAAGAAGGAAGACTCCCAATTTTGTGAACATGGCTGAGAACATACCCAAAGTCACTCCTGCAAAACCGCTTGCGAAGAAGGCGACCATATGACCCCAGTTTGGTGTGAATTCTGGTAAAATCAAACCATAAAGCAAGAACTAGAAACAAAAGTAAGAAACAAAATGGGCTTACTAGTGTGAGGAAACTACCAGCAAGGAAACCTGCCAAGAATAGAGTGATTTGATTGTACTTGTTTCCCAAAAATGTGAGGAACAAACCTAGTATGATAAGAACTACTGCTAATTCATCAACTAGTCTCTCTCCTAATGCCCATAGCTTGCTGAAAGATCTTGAGATACATCCTATAATACCATATGTTTAGAATAAGTGAAATCGTTTTAAGAAAATCTAATAGCTTAATTGTAATTAAATGGTGATGCATAATTAACTACTAACTTACCAGATGAGGATTCCATATATACCACTGGGTGACACTAATTTTTAGCAACACTCTCTGTCTTGATTCTTGGAATGGGATTTGAAGCATCTTCATCACATCTGATATCCAGAGTGAATCCCCACATCTCACCACTTGTAGATTCATCGCACTTTTCGAGACTGGTGTACACTAATCTTAGTCCAACCTCAGGATTTTCCTTATCAATATATTCCGCAACTGACTCGTCCATGTCGTCTTCAGTTAATCTGTGACACTTCCCATCTTTCTTAAGGATTACATGTGCGAAGTCTTCATCGAAATCACCGTTTGGCAGTGTGCAGTTAGTGTAAGTGTTTGAACACAAGTTAAAGTTAAGAGTAGTCTAAGCACCTCCAGCTGCGTATTCGATTTGGTAATCACCCTGCTCTCTATATAAACCATATCGATTAATATTCACGCTCTCATTGAAATTAAAAACAAAGGAATTGAAAATGAGAATCGGCAACTTACGGAGTTCTTCTGAGTGGGTTTAAGTTCCAGATATTGGCACCAACTTCAGCTGAACAGCCAACAACATTAGCAGAGGTTTGTTGCACGAGTCCACATATGGCCAGCAAAGCCAGAATAGAGCTATTATTTTTAAGACTTCTCATCTTCATTTTTAATTAATTAAGATATATTATCAAATATCTCCTTATCAATTAATTTGACTATATTCTTGATTTATAGATTAAATTAATCAAATTTTATTGCTATAAACTATATACTTAAATATGCATCTATTTTATATAATGATACTTTTAATTATTATCTACCTTTGTATTATCAAGTCCAGTTTGGAGATGCTAAATATTACTACTTTTGCAGTCCTTACTTAGCATATCCTCACCAAGTTCATATTACAAAATGGGGTTGTGCACACTCTCCGCATCTCCTCTATGATGCTATTCGATATTATTAAAAGTACTGCGTGCACTTTCTATGCAACAATCCTCATCGTTTATCTTTGCTTTCGTATCTTTGTGCTTTTCGTCATCTATATTAATTTGTACATTAATAAAGTTATATCTTTAATCTTACATAGATCTGAATTTGGCAGTTTTGGCAAGCTAAATCGTTTCTCATCACTCAAATCATCTTTTTATTTTATGTCCATAGCGCTCATGTCTTTATCTGGGGTCTCGTCTCCAAAATTTTTGACTTGCAAGATAATCTTGGACTTCTTTTTTGTTTTCTTTGGGTGTGATTGTATTTACCAATCTCTATACTCTTCTATTGATATTTAACCAGTCTATACACAAAGTATTAAGGATTTATTCAGTAGAAAAAAATAAAAAGTAAAGAATAATATGATCTTTTATTAATCAAGATGGAATAGGACTTGGGAAATATTCAAGCATATTTTAAGCGATTTATTATGCTAAAATTTATAGAGAGATATTTTCGTTTTTTAGTAACAATAGTAATTACCTTAAGTTCAAGATCTTTTTCTCGCTTTTCTCTGTTAAATTTATTAGTAAGTTTTAGTTCTGGAATTATTAAAGAGAATTATTATCCTATAAATTTAAAATTTCATTTAAATTATAAAGTGTATAAGATCCTAAAATAAATATAAATAAATTCTTCGACTTTTCTCTGTTAAAAATAATATACTCAAAAGTAGTTATGTCTTTTTTATAAAGCCAAATGTGGAAGCTTATGAGATGTGATGTCATCAAAAGACATATAAAATTGAATGCTAATAACACGTAAATTACTAATTAAGTTGTCAAAGTTATGTCCTCTTTGTAAAACTATAAACAAAGTAAGAAAATTATAATTTATAAGTTAAGAATTGATTCATGAATGAATGAATTGAAAAGTTAAAAACAACAGCTGTTGTAAGTCAAAATTTATAAAGAAATTATCGGTAAATTACTCGTAAAATTTTCAGATTATAGACAATTTTTTTACTTATAACTTACAAGTTAAAGCGATCCTTTTGCTATCAATTTAATATAATATTAAATTGTGTTTTATAATATAATTTTGAATATCTCAATTTACCTTGATGGTTTCGATTGCCATAATTGATACTCCAAGCAACATAACTAGCAATAGCGCAATAAAATGCTAAATATAGCCAAAACATAACTATTAATGTGAAAAATGATTTGTAGTTTGCTCTTCCAATGCAGTTATTGAGTTTATCAATATATTTTTGAAAACTACATGTTTCAAATTCAGTTTTTATTTCAAAAATTTTAATCAAAAAGTTTCATAATATACTTATAAAAATAAGAATTGCCTTTTAACCCCAAAATCCTATCCATCTTTTAACTCTTTAAAATTTATTATTGAGCCAATTGCAATGATGATCAAAATCATCACAGCATCTATTGCACTAGCCACAGTGTTTAGTATTATCATTAACAAATCCCTCACATATAGAACATCTAAAAGAGTATTAATCCTCCACCTCGTAACTCAACCCTTTCTTCTCTAGTATTTTTTATTCTAAAATTAGTGGGTCAGTGCAGTCTTTGCGAGTTGAGTGTATTGCAAGTGCGATTATAAAAAGTATTAGCAAGCCAAACAGTAACTGAATTATCATGTAGAAGTCGATGCTAAAGTAGTATACACATGGTGCTACTAAACTTACAAGAATGTCTATTTAATTCTGGTTGAATTATTAATCATTTCAATAATTAAAGTCAGACTTTAAAGAAAGTAAATTAACTTTTAGGAATTCTAATGAAAAAAACATCTAATTAAGTTTAGTATATAAAAGCTGCAGCTTTCTAGGGCGAAATAAACCCAAGAGGCAACTTGAAGGGGATGAAATGGTCTTTGAAATCCATGTGTTCTCATAAAGCGTTTCTGTTATTAAAGCTGTTTTTCATCGTCACTTTTGCTATGATTTTCATTACTATTATTAATCTTGCTTTATGCCTAATTTTCCTCCTTCATTAAATTAATAATTAAAAATTTAAATAATAAATTTACTGAAATATCACTGTAAAATATAGCAGACTGAAACTGTAATTTTTGGATTGCATATCATAAGTTATTCAAAGAAAGTTTAGAAATTTATTTGTTGTTAAAAAATGCTATGAAAATATTGTTATTTTACTATGCAAGTTTATATCAGTATCATTCTCTATTTAAACCAAATTCTGAAAAGGGATCGTAAGCGTAATTACTAGTTCCTCCATGCTCTGGAAGCAAACAATTAAAATTAAATTTTAAATTTGATTTATTAAACATAACTCGAAATATTCTATTTGTAATTAATTTGGAAATCAATAATCTTATCTATATATTCAAAATAATTTTTAATGGAATCTTTGTAACCACAAAACGATTAAATGAGAGCCTACGAATAGGACGAAGATTCTCAGATAAAAGACTTCACCCCTAAATAATTAAAGGTAAATCAAGAATTAAATTTTATACGTATTTATATGATCAGGATTTGTGGTTTATGATCATTTAATGATTTATAATTTGATGTAACTATTTAACTTTGTAACACTTTCTTTTTCTAGGCTTATCATGAATTGAAGGAACTAAGTAGGGTTTATACAGAAGAAAAAGTTGAGAATAGAGTTTCACACCCTATGTTTTTAGCGATTGATTAGTAAATTAGGTTTTTAAGAGCTAGGGATTTTGATTCTAAGAAAGCTCTAGAAATGTTTAAGAAATGGGTGGTAAGTAGACTAAATGCCTTTATAAGTAGAAATTATTCGGAATTCATATATTCTTTGAAAACGCTATAACAGCAGATTCTGTTTAAATCTGATTTTAATAGTTTGGTATATTAAATTTATTCATAATTTTCAAAAAATCAGAAACTTTTAAACACATCATTTAGGACTGGAGATTAGAATTCAAAGCTGACCAAATCGATCCAGAATCGATTAGATCACTACTTTTGAAAGAGACTATTATTTTACATAAAAATGATCTCTAAAATAGATACTGCATCATAATCAGAGCAAGGTTTCACACTCCTAAAGCTTAAACTATTGAAGATTTGATCAGATATGGCATTTATTTGATTGAACAAGCTACCTTCCGTACTGAGTAAATGGGATCCAAATAATTTTAAATCAATATTAATAATATACTAAATACTTGTTTTACTTTTTTGCATAATAATTGGCAGTAATTTATGATAGAAACGGAATGACAAGTGACAACAGAGACACTCAATTAATGAGTTTCACTACAAAATTCATTTCCCTTTTATAAGATTTTTACGCTGAGAGATTAGCAATGGTTTATGTTTTGCATGCGAACTGGCTCTATAAACTAGCATTTGGAATTGTAAAGCCATTTTTAGCTCAAAAGACCAAGGAGAAGGTAAATTTATAAATCATAATTAAAATCTTTCTTATTAGATTAAAATTATTGGTGATATCAAGGAACTAGTGTAATTCTTTGACGCAGATTGTTTGCTTCTAATAAAATAAAATAAAGTTTTGGTAGGATATTTCTATAGTATTACTGAATTATTTTAGATATTTTTTTGAAATAAATCATTTTAGAAACTACCTGATAATAAGTATAATACTTTTAAAAATGTACTAAAACATAAACGAATCCCCTACTACATCAAACTACGATATTAAGCATACCCCAAAAACTGGTGGTAATCCAGAGCAAGAAACCCTTGTCTCTATAGATATATTACTAGAGATGGAGAAACAAGAAAAAGAATCATTCGAGAACTAAGTCAAGTCAAACGCCTACCAGTCTTATTTCAATAGTGTAAAGATATTCTTGGGCAATGTTTTCTTGACGATGCCAAATGTCTTCACACAAACTGGATGGCTTGGTGGATTCATACTCTACACTATGATTGCTATCATGAATACATACACTATGAATCAAATTTTATGGGTGGGTGCAGTATACTCTAAGAGGAAAAATGCGCATGGATAGACTTAGACCATCACTTCTTATACAGATTTGGCCACTAGAATTCATGGCGTATGGGGGAAAGTAGTAGTCATTATAAGTTTATACATTGTACAGCTGTCTTGCTGTATCGGCTACCTGTATTTCATAGCACAAAACCTTGACAATATCATCTGTGACTAAACCAACCAGCAATATTGCGATAGGAAAACTATGTACAAGTTTTTGCTTATGATTCCAACTATTCCAATTTGTTTGATTAAGACTTATACTTACTTGAGTTATGTATCGATGACAGGTATTTTTTGTGCATTCTTAGGAGGAATTATTATGATTGGAATTTGCGGAAGTGAGCTGAATAATGGTACTTACGTTCATGAACCTGTCAGAGTCTTTGATGTGGAAAACTTCTTTGGATATATCGGTATAGCAATTAAACCAAAAAGTATAAAATATTTTTAATTCCTTTTTGGAATATATTATATATTTTAAGGAAAGATTCCAGGTTTAATATAAAATAATACAGCTCTAAATATAAAATTACTTACCAATTAAAATTTTTATAAATAAATTATATAGATATAGTTAAATTCATAGATTTTAAAATAACTATATAATTATTTTAATAAAAAATAAATAACATTTCCTTCATAGTATTTTCCTATCATAAGAAACAGATCCCACTTAAAAACTCAATTAATTACTATATTAAAATATATAATAGTTTTTTAGGGGACTCTTAATGTTTATCTTTGAAGGTAATGGCATCGTTCTAAATCTAAATCATGAGGCAAAGGACAAAAAGAAATACCCAAAAATTCTAACATCAGCTGTTATTACAGTAATAACCTGGTACATGATCATGACATTTGTATGCTATTTTACTTACAGAGGTTTAAGTATGGAGTATATCACATCAAATCTGAAGATCAATGGCCTCACCATATTCGTGTACATACTATTCTCATACAATGCAATTGCCTCGTATCCCGTTCAGATTCTATGTGCGTTTGAAATTATAGAGGAATTGAAATTCTTTAAGTAAGAATCTGATAGCAATTTGATCAGAAATGTTAAGGTTTACTCAGAAAGAATCTTAGTTATCGTGGTTTTTAGGGGTAGTACAAAATAGAACAATTAAATTAATAGAGAAATATTCATAGTTGAAAAATATTTTATGTTGCTAATTTAAAATTTTAGGAAATCCTGTAATATTTTATCTATCAATCTTAAATCAGCTTCAATAATGATTGATATTTTTTAAAATATCAATTACACATTTTAAATTGTCCAATATAGTGAAATAAACTTTAATATCGTGCATATAATTATAATTTTAAAGAAATTGACTTAATGAATCAAGCTTAATTGAGCAATCTTGGTTACTACCCGAGATTGTTCACAAAAAATAAAAATATAACTATTTAAGAAATATTTAATTTATCTTGATTACTATAGTAGCCGTGATAGTTCCAAGATTTGTCGATTTCCTAAATATAACTGGAGCCCTAGGGTCCTCAATTCTAGGATTTATCCTACCTCCACTCTATTACTTTAAATGCTATGGGCTTAAAAATCTCACTTATGTGTAAATTGGATGGAACCTATTTTTAATCATATTTGGTACACTTGGTGCTCTGTATTCAATCTACTAATCA
This sequence comes from Oxytricha trifallax, assembly GCA_000711775.1. Lineage (NCBI taxonomy): Eukaryota > Ciliophora > Spirotrichea > Sporadotrichida > Oxytrichidae > Oxytricha > Oxytricha trifallax. The sequence continues at coordinate 39,158 of ARYC01000774.1, read as the reverse complement.
TCTTATAAATTAGCTCATGATAAGAAGTGAAGAACAAAAAATTATTAGCAGTAGTTTAAATACTGAAAACAGTAAATATAAATATATAAATACTATTATAAGTATCTAATTTAACTTTCATTCAAAAAAACATATCTCAAATTACTGGGCTTTATAAATAATGATTTTTATGATGTGAATTAGGTATGTTTAATATTTAGGAATTAAGTATATTAAATAGTGATCTGAAAGAAAGTTAAGGTCAGCCTTAGTTTGAGGCTGATATCTTCCACTCTCTTTCTAGAAACTTAAGTTTTTGCAAGAAGTTGCGCTCCTCTGTAAAATTTGAATGAGCGGCCTCTTAGAGATTTCCAAGTTGCGTCCTTCCTCATAATATGATGTGAATCACTATGTGGTATCAATCTATAGGTAGGATAAGTATTTGCTACTAAATATTTATGTAAGGGTCTGGTATCAAATATGTCTGGTGAGTATGTAGCATTGTAAAAGGATCAGACTTTACGAGAATGTGTGAATATAATCATATTTTGATGTTGCGTCATTCGAGAGGAACACCAGCGTCATCACTAAAGGGCGACATACTCAACCATCTCACATGTTTATAGGAGAGAACTAGAAGTTCAACTTACCATAATTAATGAAAAGGATGCGGTTTAAGATTCGAAACCAAGGAAAGCGGGATTAGCGCTTCACAAGGTTACGACGACAATCAAATTAATTTCTAATTTAATTATAATTATTTATAAATCACAATTTAATTTATAGTCATACAAGCCATTTAAAAATTACTTAGTTTTTTGTTAAGTTTTAAATTAAACACTCTTTACTTATTTCTTATAATTTTAAAAAATGATCAAACTACTATAAAGTTAAAATTACTATAGTAAATCATTGAAAATTGTATTTCAAATCACTGAAACGCTTCATTGAATTTCTTCAAGCTGTCTTTTGCCAATTCTTTGATGTTTCTCTCATCATATTTTATATCCTCTAAGACATCTGTAAATTTAAGTCCAGACTTGCTAACTTAAATCACATCTTTATACTTGAGGAGAGCTTCATACATTTATTTCTAATCATAAGTAATTCTTTCCAAACTTGCAGTATCCTTATCTGTCTCTAGTTTCCCCTAATCACATTACTATAAGATCTTGTTTAGTTTCCATTAGTTTATGCTTTGGTATTTGTTCAGAAGTTTAAGCAGAGATTGTTTAAGTCTTGATTAAATTTAGTTTTTATTGGAGTGTTTTGAGGTAGGGGAAATCGAGCTATTTTCTCCATCATTTTATGAAACTGTGTTCTTAGAGTCTAAAGTTGAATGCTGATTATTTCCGTAATTCTTGGATCTCTAATCAAAAGGTTTTAAATTCTACTACGCAACAAACTTCATGATACTCTAATTATCCATAGATTAGTTGAGAACAGATTATCTCCGCCTAGCATTAAGAAGTTTTTTGTAGAGTTAAGCCTAGGACTGAATTTAGTTTCGTTTGTTATAAGTCTCGAAGTTCTCATTTAAGCCAACATTCTTCAGCTTATTAGAAATGTTTTTATCTATTTCATCTAATTCGTCAAATGCATGCTCGATTGTTCCCTAACTCTCATTGATATAAAGCTGTTATGAATCAGGAAGTAAAGCTGATGATTAGTCATACTTCAAATTTTCATTGTTAAAATTCCTAAATTCAATTCTACCACGTTTATGTATAGAAGCTGGTACAGATTTATAAACGTTGGAGAAATCTTACTAGTTTCTACTAAACTTACTGGTTGGGGATGGTGAATTTGAAATTCTCAATTCTTCGTTGCTTAAATTATCAACCATAATTTAGTACGTACTGCTGTTTTGATTGATAAGTTTTTTAGAATAAGACAGTCTTGATCTTGACTTTAATTTATCATTAAGCTGCTTTATAAGTTCATGCTCGTTCATTTTTTGAATTGATTCATCTAAGACAGATTAATTCAATCTCGTTCTAACAGGAGGGAGATAAAGTATAGATTTTTGCTATTCTGAGAAGTTAGGAAGTCCTTCGCTTAAGAGCTACTCAACTTTTTTGAAACGAGATGGTGATAATTTTTAAGGGGAAGTTTCATTATAATTTTCATCGAGCATCTCTTTACCTCTTCTAAGATCATCCATTCGTTTATTTACTGCTTTAATTGGATCATACTTCACATAACTTTTAAAGTTTCTTTTGAATTTCTCCATCTCTTCATCGTGTGAGCTTATATAATACTAATATAAAACCTTTTCTTGTTAAGGTATTTAATCTTGATAAAATTATCAACTGCAGATGAAACCGTATTAAGCAATCTCATTTTTTATTGTTGATCCTCTTGGGTCTGTCTTCCCTTAACTAATTGAAGACTTGACTGCCTACCATTATCTGCAATTATGGATTATGTTTGAAAATTGCTGTTTTAATCTTCAATATTAATTGTGTTATTCATACTTCCTAAATTGCTTTTAATGCTGGCGCTCTTCTCAATGACTTTATTTTATACAACTCTTTCTAGACTGTGAAGATTTCTATGAACATAGGTGTCTTAACTCATGTTCCCTTCGAATGTTTGTAACAAACTATTATTCTTGAATCGCTCTCTTTCTCTCTTAAATTGTTTTTCTTCAATAGAATCAAAATTAAACTTTAGCTGGCTTGCCTTTCTATCCATACTACGAGCGTGCTTTGGGTCAAGAGATTTCAAGAAATTTTGACATTATTCCATGCTTTACTACTTTTTATTTTGAGAAGTGTTGATATAACTCACAAAACTTAAGTTGTGTTGTGCTTAGAGTTTGGGCTAAAATTTGTGATGCATGTATTGATTTTAACGCAAAGCTTTCTCTAGGTAGTTTATTGAATTCTCTCTTGGGTTTTAATGATGCATTTTTTATAAAGAAAGTAAAAGCTTTTAATTTATTTCATTGAGGGCCATAATTAAATAATTTTAAAATGGGTTTGAAGACATCCTAATTTATCTATGGTCTTATTTGTTTTTCAGTTGACCTTTAGATTTCCGAGGTTGATGAAAAGTTTATATAGTATTGTATATATTTTATGAAAAATTGGATTTCATTTCTGGCTCATCTTTTTATTCATGATACTTAGAGGATATTGTTTAGATTAGCGATTAATCCATGACTTTATTTATTTAAAAAAGAAAATATATCCTTAATTTTGTATAATCATTTTACATCTATACATTTCTTATCCATGGTGTATTATTTTTTTATAGGGATACTATTTAATGGAGAATTTATTCAAAAAATATATATATACAGATGTAAAGCAATTTGCAAACCTTCCTCTGCTATATTTTTCAGCTACAAGATTGTTCGCAGATTAATCTTAAATTTTTCCATTGCTATAGTGGGAATTAGGAAATCCGTTATTTGAAGCATTTCCATCTACCTTTGTATTTTCGTTTTAATAATATTAAATTTTTTCTTAAAATATATAATTTAATATTTAAATGAAATACATAGATTTAATAAGAACAAAGATGGTATTGATAAATGACTTTAAATAAACTTCCTAAAAAGCTTAATTTAAAATTGAATTAATTATTTTTTATTGGCATATATATTAATAATTTGAATTTATTTTTGATTTTTCAGTGTAATATTTGAAAATATGGATTTAAATGTGATTTTAGTTTTGTAATATTATATTCATATGTAAATATAATAAGAATTAAATTAAATTAAGTCATAAATAAAAGTTAATTACTGATAATTAATAATTAATTTCTCTATTTATAAAATAATTTAAAATGAGACCAACAAACTTGCAGTTTAGATCCCCAAAGGAACGCACTGAATATACTACTGAATTTATAGTAACAAAAAAAGGTGATAAATTATTGAATAAATAATATCTGGAGACAGGACATTAAGCGAATCGAATAAGCTCTCCCATTTCACCCCACAAATTAATAAATTCCATGATTATATTAATGTGATAATTTTCTACAAGGTTTTCAAGTTTTTGAAGGCAAATAACTTTTTATTTATATTATCAAATTGTCTCCTTCGCATACATGTTCATTTGCACCAGGTGAAAGATTCACTTAATACAAACAGCTTGAGAATAAAACTAGCATATTTCTAGGGCCAGGTTCATATGAAGATCAGGATTCCTTCAATTAATTGACTTGACAACCCTGTAGTGTTCTAATTAAGCAAATAAATAATATGAAAGAGGCGGCTGACAGGGGTGAGTGCTACTATATAGGGGATAATTTAGTCGTTGATCCTCAAGCCAAAAAGCTAGTTGGTAAAAAAGTCAAGTAAAATAAATCATATAAATTTTTATATATATGAGATTGGTACTCAGTAATTACAATTTTTAATTTAAATTCAATATAAATAAACCACATTTTTATTTTAAGTCAGGAAGCAGCAACGATTGCTTATGGAGTCGACATAGTTTCAAGATTATTATTTTAACTCCTTTAATAGAGACAATTCAAATATCACTAAAATAAAATGTTTTACATTTTAAAGTTTTGAATTTTTAATTAGTTCTAAAAATTAAAAATACTTATAATAAATAATATGATTTAGGGTGGAACTGAGTATAACTCTCCGTTATCCAAATCAAACTTATCAGACTAAGATATTAATAACAGAATGACTAATTCACCACTTAGATACTAAAATTTAGGGGGAGGTTAAACACCATTAGGCGATATTAGTTTTCAAGCAAACTTTTTCAAAAGACGAATATAATCTAAAACTAATATCCATAGCCACACTTAGACAAGTTTCTACTCACCTACTAATAAAGATTTAAATATAAAATGGTAAAATACATCACTTTTAAGTTTTCGTATTAGTTAGTTAGTTTTTAGCATTGAAATTAATCCTGGAGAAATGAATTCAATCCAATAAGATAATTCAAAAGGTTTTCGTATTTAAACATAAAATCATTATAGAATGTTATATTTTTATTAAGATAATAATCAGAAACAAAAAATTAACATAGAGAGTAAAGATCTGCAACATCTAAAAGATAGGTACAATATTTCAAAAATGGATAAGAAAAGATAAAATTCTAAGAAATCATAATAAATTATCATGAACATGACTTAAAACTATGGAAGTTTTAACAACGATAATTAAATTGCATAGTAAATATTGCTAAATGATTAGAATTTAGGAATATAAGAATAGCTCAATAAAAGGAAGTAGAGAAGTAGGCAAAAACAGTAATAGTAAAATTAGGGTTTTATTAATGAATAAGCTAATCTAAATGATTACTAAATTAATTTTGAAGTATTTAAGTCTAATTCTATTTAGTTTTATCATAATTCGATGAACTGTGATAAATCTATTTTATGATTAGAGCTAAAATATCTAGAGTTAAGATCTAGGAACTCAAATTTAACTAGAGTAACGAACAAGCGACTTGATAAATAGCATTGGCCAAGTGAATGCCTTTGGTAATATACCGTTCGAAAGAAAACAAAAAACTCTAAGCAGAAAATATATGAGAAATCGCTCTTAAAATTATAACGATACTAATACTAAAGATACTACGGTCTAACATGCCTAGAGTAAAATTAAGCTTGGGAATTACATTCAACCTAACTTAGGTAATTAAATTATTATCCTATATATTAATAGTGAGCAATAAATAGCTTTTATATGATAAATTTAATGAGAAATTTATTATTCAATTATTAAAAGAAGGTAGCTACTTTGATTTTATAAGTCGTGTGACTTCAAAAGATGATCTCAATTACAATACTTAAAACAAAACTTCAAGCAAAAGAAAACGTAAATTGACTTTAGGAATCAATCCAACCCGAAACCCCTACATTTCCAATTCAGATTTTTTCCTTAGTCCAAAGTCTCAAACCCCAGTCAAATAAAGATCCCCTTTAAAACATTTAAGCTCAAGCGACATGTAGTCTTATGCAGAAGGAAACTTTTATGGATTAAATAAGTAAACCTAAAATTAAATGCTTAATAATACATCCACAGCAACTACTTTTATGTAGCCTGATAGCAGAATATAAAACAATCAGTAATAAGAAACTAAACAACTACAATCCTCGTTTTCAGCATTTTCAAATAATATGAGTGAAGAAGTACGAAGATTGCTAGATGCAGCAAAACGAAACAATTTAACCAGAATTTCTTAAACAGCTGGGAGCACACCAGTTTCCCCTACAGGAAATCGTAGTGGAGGGCCAATTAATGCCGTGATTGGTAAACGAAACTGGTATAAAATAAAAAATGCGAATAAACTCAAGCAATAATTAAAGAGTAGCTAGTAAATGTTATCAACGGGTAAAATTGGGAGTACAGGCTAAGGCAGTGGATTGGTTAATATTTCTAAACAAATAATTGATGGATTTTAAAGAGGCAAAATAAATGTTTCTTAATTTCCAAATGTAGGTCAAGATGATAATACAAAAGCTAATTTTTGAGTAAAAAGTTTAAAAAATAAAACTAAAGATAACTATCTCTTAAATGAAATTATTTTTTTCGAACCTACTAATAAAATGGAAAATTTATTTAATATTAAACATAAATATTGGGTTGTATCCTTAAAAATTTAAATTTATTATAATTATTTGTACATTATGATAGTTATATAAGAGAATCACAATAATGTACTTTCTTTCTTCTATTAATAGTTTATTAGGCTATCTAATTATAAGCTTATTAATTAAATAAATTCCACGTAATTAATCAAATAATATGGACGATCTTAACACAGAAATACCTGAAGAAAAGAAGTATAAATATATAAACTATTTTATTTATTGGATTATAGCTTGAAATTTAAATTTTTATCAATGTTTTTTTTATAATTTCTTTTAAATTACTTTTATTATAGTAGCAGAAAATTGTAACAGGAATCATAGCGAATATGTACTTTGTTTTATTTGTATTCTCTTGTTTCAGGTAAATTAAACTAAAAATGAGAAGTTACTCTTTAAAATTTTATTTTTTTGCACATTTTTAAGCATTGTTATTAAAATAATAATTATAGGATATGGAGGCAGAAATTCGAGTTTACAAAAATAAGAATATTTTATGTCATAGTTAACCTTCAAATTTTAACCTATACCATTTAATAAAAATAGGGGGATAAAGTATTTTATAATTTTGGAGTATCAAATAATAACAAAAACTATGTAAAACATATTAATATTTATAATAAATAATTTTAACTGAATTAAATCATTAGAAATAATTTGCAATTATAATTCTTCCATTAGTGTCAATCTTCTCAAATATAAGTTATGACAACTAGTAAGTTTAAAAGTATTATTTTTTTTCCTCCAAAAACCTAGCTATTTCATAAATAAGTGACCACCCCCATAGCTTATAAATTTAAATATAAATTCTTGTGTAACAAACATCTCATTTAGATTTATAATATCGATTTTGCCAAGCGTTTTGATGATGGTTACTTACTATATGCTATTTCTGCTGTTCTTCAAAATGTTATATAATTCTAAAGTTCCTATTGCCTCTAACATATAAAATAAAGAATGTAAGTAATATATTCTAAATATATTGATCATCAGAATTCTTAATGTATAAAAGGGTGAAACAATTAATCTGGTGTTTGTTTTTCTAAAAATAAGATTTGAAAATATATTTAATATCAATATAAAATTTTTTTATACAAAGATTTTTATATTGAATAAGATATCTAAAGCATTAAATATAAAATCTGTGAATAGTAAAAAAAATATAATTTTAGCAATGAATTTATCTCACTGCAATTTAAAATATAAAAGTCTTGGATGAGAAGATTTTGTTTAAAATCAAATTTTTAAAATATTCTAATAATTTTTTAACTATAAAATTATGAAGTTAACTAAATAATTAAGAAAAACAAAAAGGGTCTTAAAATAATTAAAAAAATGATTTTTTCTTTTAATTACCCATTTTAATGTTTCTTTACTTTAGATAACATTAGACTTCAGCGAATACTCTTTGGTTTAAGCATATTTTTCATTGGCACTTATGTCTTCGGAAATCTTTATTTATTTCAATTTATCTATATTTTATATAATATCATATAATTTTAGAAACCTAATTTTTTTAATTATCTAGTATTAATTCTTACTATATTTTTATTAATCTTATATAAGTTGTTATTCAACTATTAAACGATAAAGATACAACCGGGATATTTCAAGCTATATTCATAAAACCTCAACTATTTAATTTTTCTAATTTATTGAATGATATAGGCATAAATAAAAGTGCACTTTCTAGGTTTTATCAATTTTCTTTTTGTAAAATTTTGTTGAATAATTCATTTTTAGGGTCAGAGATAGAAAATAGATTATTTTATACTATAAAATTGTGGGGGGGGAAGTTTCCTGTTCTTGAGTAAGATTCCCGGCCTAAAAATGTTTACATGTGTAATTTTGTCAAATTTTGCATTAAAATATCTTAAGAATATTTTTTAGAAAATTATTTTAAAGGGGTAGATTTAACTTTCAAGAAGGGCTTTAATAAATTGTTCATTGCTGTTTATGTTAATAAGTAGGATTAAATTAGGATAAATTTATAATAAAATTAATAAAAGAGTACAAAAATATAGTAGAATATAGAATATATAAGGAAAAAAATTATTACTTTTATTACTACTACTAAAGAAGGAGCTTGGAGCAACTACATTAGTGGGCACTGATAGAGTTGAAGGCGAGGGACATGGCCCCCAGGATCAAGCTAGCTGCTAGCTCCGAAGAGCCTAGTTTTCAATTCTTAGGTGGTGACTGTAAAAAAAAGAGAAGCTGATGAGGTTATGTGCATTGATAACGAAGCTCTTTATGATATCTACTTCAGAATTCTAAAATTCTCATCCCAACCTATGTTGATCTTAACCACTTGATCTCAGCTGGTACTTAAACTTTACCTTCTGCTTCAGATTCCCAGGTCAATTGAACTCTGATCTCAGAAAAAAATAAAAACGGGAATTTATAGCTACCACCGCACTACTGGAGGCAGGGGAGATGCCCCCCAGGATAAATCCCGAATGGCAGTTAGGGACCTAAAAGGCTGGCCACCGGTAGTCCAGTAAGGCCCGTAGACATTAAATATACTAAACCTAATCAACTAATCAAAGGTTTAAACAAACATATTTAATAGTAGTAGTAATAAAAGTAATAATGATTATATATTAAGTACTAGATTATTAAAATTAATCTCTAGTATTTATTTTACCTTTCAGTTAATATCTATCTATCTATCTATATAAGGAAAAAACAATGATGATTGGAAGTCATTTTATCAAAAGTATTTCTAAAGTTATATGTGGCATATGTCATTTCTATATGTAGGAAAATAAAAATTCTGGAAAAATATTTTTTGAAAAATAAGATTTATAACCTATATGTTTTTTTAACATAAACTATTCAGGTACACTTCCCCTCCCTAAAATTTGTATCATAATTACTTAAAAATCAATCTAAAAAATTAGGTACTTCTATCATTTAGCTAAATTGACTTAACCTTTTTGTTATAATATTTCCTCTTTGAAAAATATTAACTAATTTAGTGCAACGAATGAATTTAAGGTTTTATATTGGTCTCAGCTTTATCTTAGCTAGTTCTTTGGTTCTCTACTTCACTCCTGATAGTTTTAATAGGGAAAGAGTTTTCAATGAAAAAACATACATCCCTATTCTTACAAATTATAATTAATTAAAAGCATTATGCATTCCCTATTATGAGTTTATATTAAAACCAATGGAAGTCCTTATAAATCAAGCGTACATCAAGAAAACTTGAAATACTTAAGCTCAGTATATGCTATTTGGTCGATTGCATTTTTATTAAAGACTGTTTAAGGCAACAATAAATAATTTATTTGTATCAAATATAAATAATTTCCTACATATTCTTTGAAATTAAATGGCATTTTCCTGCTATTAAGCAAAAATATTCTTTAACTTATCAAAAATTAATTTAAATTTACCATTTTTAAAGCTTCATAAAGGTTTATTTTAATATATTTTAATGATAATTACTTTTATCCCAATAGACTGGTTTTATTGCAGCTACAATGACTGGAGCTTTGAAGTATAACTCTCCATTTAATAAATTAACTTTTTGAAATTAAACATGAAAAAATAAATAAAATCTATATTTATTTAATTTTTTCTATTGTACTTAGTATCTCTAGCATCTATGAATTTGATCACTGATATAATACCCTATCTATCAATTCTGGAATTTAAATTTATTGAATTGTTCAAGAAACAGCAACATGAAGCGAAATATAAAAGTAATTTGGAAGAAGTTGATAATTAAAAGGGTTTCTAAAATTTAAAGTATTTTACATGAAAAAGCAGTAATGTTTAATTATTTTTTTAGAGTTATACTCTAAGATAAATAATATAAATATTTATCTTCCCTTAAAGATAACTTAAACACAGCTAAAAATATAATTAAATAACAAATTTATAAACAAATTTTCAATAAATTATAGTGAAAACAATTTGGTTCATGACTTAGAACAGCCAAAGAATAAATTTGAGAATAAAAGATACTCAAATTAATTTGAGAGGTCTACTCATCTCAAGCACAACTTCCAGATTACAATTTAAAAAAATTTATGATTATTTTGAAATATCTTGAATTTAAGCTATACAAAAAATAAAAAGATTTAAACTAGCTTTTGTTATAATGAGCAAGATGGATAATACATAGATTTAGATGAAAGCTTGAATTCTGATGAGAGACTTAATGGTGAAGTTTTTAACAGAAAAAGTCTGGACAAATTAAACCCATAAGTTTTCTCTCTTATACCAGAGAATGTAGTTTAACAAAATCTTAATACTAGTGAATTAATGAAGAATTCCAATGCAATTCAAAAAATTGAACAAGAGTTTGAGATTATAAGTTTTAGAGTAATATTTTTGCTCAAAAGAAGTTTTAATTTGTTGTAACTCACATAATTCTCAGATATTAGAGATTTGCTAAAAGCCATGGTTTAAACAACAGCAATAGAAAAAGACGAAACTGGGAGTTTTTCATAAAGCTACTTTTAACAAAGAAATAGTCATAGCAAGGGTTCTCAACTTTGATAGAGTGACCACTTATGTCATTAATGATTATCTAGGGCAGCTTGCCAGACTGAATTAAATAAAGATGGCTAAACACACACTTTTTCCCTTAGGTTTTACCACTAAAGAAACACAAATAAATATATTTTACAAGGAATCACTCTCGTTAAATGAACTACTTTATAGTAAAGAAAGAGAAGATCTAAAGAAAATTTTAGATAGCCAAGCCAAATACTAGATATGTTTGGAACTAGCAAAGATTTTCTACACACTCTAGTAATTCAATCCTACTATTTGTCATGGTCATCTAACTTCACACAATGTTTTCATTGAGTTTACAAATTCAGGTGTTTAAGTGAAACTTGCAGATCTCGAACTTCTTCCCTTATATAAATATGCAAATACTTTCTACAATTACAGAAGTGCTTCTGTATGGTCTTCCCCAGAATGTTTGAAAAATTTGAAGAAAATGGATGATCCTACTCCAGAGATGGATACCTACAGTTATGGAATGCTTTTATGGGAACTTTGGCATGAAATGATCCCATTTGATGACGATCTCAAACTTTGCCAAAAGTTCGTACTTACAGAGTAATCTAGGCCGTAGATCATGCCCTATGAAGAAAATGGAATAGGGTGCGACGACGAAATGGCAAAACTCATAAGGCAATGCTGGCAAGCAGAGCCAGAGCAAAGACCTAGGTTTAACTATATTTGCAAGCAATTATCTCATATGAAAGCTCAATTTACTTGATTTAAATATGAGCGAAATAAGTTATTCAAGAATTTCAAAGTTTACAATATATAAATAATTATTTAAAATTTATTAATTTCCAATCTGAGGCTTCAATTATAATTTTAAGAATTGTAAAATAGAACAAAATAGATTATATTGCAAAATTGTTAAATGGCAGAGGAAGAACAACAAGACTATAAAAATATTCATTTAACATATTTTTTCAAAATATTTAAATAATTGTATTAAAGGATAATTTCTGCAATTTTAGGAATAGTCTACACTTTATTATTTTTCTTCTCAACAGCAAGGTATGCATTAATTCAAATTAATCTAAATCTAAACTTAATAAACAAAAATTATAATAATATCCCTGAGTCTTAAAGTTTTTTAGGTCTTGGAGATTCAGAAATGATCTGAATATTGTCAGGATATTTTATAGTATAGTTACTTTTTAAATCTCTGTCAGTGCTGTGCTCTTTTGGGTAATAATGGGAACGACTGTAGATCCAGGAATAGAGTAAGAGATTTTTATTATTTTCTTGAAAATTAAGAATTAAATGCACCTTTTACAGATTTTTGCTTTCACTTTTGCCAAGCATATTAATGATGATAACTTATTACATGATGTTCGTGCTACTTTATAGGATGATATAAAATGCGAAAGTTGCAATAGCATCTAGCTACCAAAACAAAAATTGTAAATTATTCCTACTTCCTTCATTTATAACATTCTATAGAGACTACAATTATAAACAGAGTACTTTTCGGTTTAAGTCTACTCTTTATATCTATTTTTGTAATTCTAAACTTTGTGTTCATTCTACTCTCCCTTTTAAAAGGAATTATATTTGACGAGTTCTAAATCATCTTTCTGATATCATGGTCTTGCTTAATTGTTTGGTTTTTGATCGCGATACTCATAGTCTATATAAAGCAAAGTAGTAGTCCCTATAAATCCTAAATTCACAGATAAAACATGAAATATGTGAGCATAATATTCATCCTTTGGACTTTTGCATTTTCTCTTAAAATAGCCTTTATAGCAGCAAATCTTGATTAGCAGATTTCTAACAATCCAATTTTATACTCCATTTTGATCGTGGTATTGAATTTGATTAGCGATGTGATTCCCTATTTCTCAATATTGGAGCTTAAATTTATTGATATATTCAAGAAGTAGTAGAAAGAAATTGATGTTTAAGAATCTGATGATGAAGAAGACGCGTTAATTCATAATTTAACTAATAATTTAAGCGGCATGGATTTTGATTAAGCTAGAGTTGATTCAATGCAAAATAAAAACCACAATCTTGAGAAGACCCCAAGTCAGATGCTTGGCAACATGAGAATTATAATAAAAATAGATTATGCAAAATGCATAATAAATGAAAAGCTTATGTAATTTTTATAACGATTTTGATAGCAAAATATCTGAGATGAATTCTAGTAAGAACTCAGATGAGAAAAAAGAAAGCAATGCAACAATAGAAAATTTTAGAGTTGGAAGGTATTAAGAGTTCTCTTTGATTCCAGAAAGAACAATTCAGCAAAATCTTAATATAAGATAAGTTTCTTTGAGAAATAACTAGAAATTAAGTATTGAGGATTAGCTTTTGATTATAAAATTGAAACTTAAATACCCTAAAAATTTAAATTATGAATTTTGATTATTCCAAAAAATTATCAACTGTTTGAGAAATTTTCAAAAATTTGGTACTAAACAGATAAAGACAAGAAAAATAGGCTAGGAGTCTTCTATAAAGCAACACTAAAGCAGCAACCAGTACTTTGTAGAGTTTTAAATTTTGACAGAGTGACGACATATGTGATTGAAGATTATTTTGGAGAATTGTCAAGATTAAAGCAAATAAAAATGACCAAACACACGCTCTTTCCTCTTGGATATCATATTAAAGAATCTCAAATAAGTATATTTTACAAAGAATCGATGTCCTTGTTTGAATTGCTCTACAGCAAAGAACGAGAGGAAATGAGAAAGAGCTTAGATTACAGAGTTAAATATCAAATATGCTTGGATGTTGCCAAGATATTTTATACACTCTAGTAATTCAATCCACCACTCTGTCATGGGCATTTGACATCTCATAATGTATTCATTGAACTTAATAAAGAAAATTTGAAAGTAGTACTTGCTGATCTAGAGTTAATACAAAGAATGATTAATATATCTAATTAAGAATTCTCATTATATATACTTTAAGCATTAAATGCCGTTGTGTAAATATGCAAACACTTTTTATGACTATAGAAGTGCTTCAGTTTGGTCACCTCCAGAATGTTTAAAAAATATGAAGAAAATGGACGATCCTACTCCAGAGATGGACACCTATAGCTATGGGATGCTTTTATGGGAGATTTGGCATGAATTAATTCCTTTTGATAACGATCTTAAACTATGCTAAAATTACGTTGTTAATGAATAATCAAGACCATAGATAATGCCAAATGAAGGAGCTAATAATGGTTGTGATGATGAAATGGCAAAATTGATAAGATTGTGCTGGTAGTCAGAACCTGAACAAAGACCTAAATTCAACTATATTTGCAAGCTTTTGTCGCAGATAGGAGCTCCTTAAAGTTGAGTACATCACTAATGATTTATATTGATTATTAAATTAAAATTAAATTCAAATATTAATTTAACAAACTATAGCCCATTCTTATTTAATCAAAGAGTATGAAAGTAAAACAATGCCATTATCTTTGTAGCCATAGACATATTAAACTCCATTTATTAGTTGAGGTTAATGATGAAATTCTGCTTTGCATGGGAGATAGTTCTTTACATTAAAAGAATTGTCATTTGTATTGAATTCTAAGATCTCACTTGATTTAAAGGTAGTAGTCTCATTACTTTTCTTTCCTCCGAAAATATAGAGCGAGTTCTCAGTACCTTAGAAAGAAGCTGCTCCTCTCATAGATTAACCGTAAATATAAGGTAAATTAATAACTTCCCATTAATTACTGCTTATATCGTACTTTTCAATGACTTGAATGATTTGATCAGGATTTTCTTAGCTTTTATCTAAACCTGCAAACACATAAATCAAGTTATCATTGAAACTGCAAGCTGTTCCTTACTCTCTATGATAATTCATGCTCTTGATAGCTTTCCAGGTATCTGTTCTAATATCATAATATTCACAGCTTTTTAAAAAGCAAGAAGGCTTACTCTGTTGATCGTTCTATTCTTCATCTTCAAGTACCATTAGCTAAATCCCTTATGAGCTGCCCATTCCACCAAAGGTATATATTCTTCCAAGTTTCTCACAATAAACTATTTAATGACTGTATCTTGGAGTAATCATGCCATTCTTAGGCTAAATGAAGTTAGAAGGATCCTTTATGTATTCTAAAGTCCAGTTAACTACTTTTACTTGTGGAACATTAGGCTC
This sequence comes from Oxytricha trifallax, assembly GCA_000711775.1. Taxonomy (NCBI): domain Eukaryota; phylum Ciliophora; class Spirotrichea; order Sporadotrichida; family Oxytrichidae; genus Oxytricha; species Oxytricha trifallax. The sequence goes on along the minus strand of ARYC01000774.1, from coordinate 23,954 downwards.
TGTGATATAGCCTCCAATACAAAATACTTTAGCATTATCGCTTTAAGTTATTAAATTTTAAGAAGTGTAAACACTGTTTGGACAAACTACTTGCTTTGAAAATCGTGGTATGTTGCTTTCAAAGAGAATCTCTTTTTGCTCAATTTCTAGAGTTTTTAAATCAAATTGAAGCAAATTTTTTGTATCCCAAAAAAGATTAAATACTAGTTGTTTTCTGGATTCCTACTAATTCTTAATTTTCATAAGCTGTTCATATAAAATTTCTTAAGGTATTAATTAACGAAGCTCGGCATATATTTTGTCACTGCAATAATGTTTTAGTTATGTATTTTTACCATCAGGTGTCTAAGTTGGTAAGAGTATTTGATGCCTGCAAACATGACACAGCTTATATGGACCTTCGCTATTTGAGTCATGAAACTGGTCGTTTGTATCATAATTCTAATCTAGAGATTGTGGTGGATGATTGTTTGTATTCTAATTCACTTTAACACTCATTTGAATTCTTTTGTCTGGAGAGTTTCCATCAGCTTCGTAATAACCCTCATGATCATCTAAATCGTTGAAGCTCTCTTTTCTGTAATTATTCATATTGACTTGATTTTGAATTTGCCCGTGCTATTTCTAAGTCGACTAGCTTTTCCCCATTATTTCAATTTAATTTATCCAAAACTAAATCAATAATTCTAATTCTAACTATGTGAATCAATGTATAATTTATCAATTTATTTAATTAACATAATTTTAATGAAATAATTTTCATACTTTCTATCTCGACATACTTTTATACTTTGATATTTTGATAGCTTCGTAATTAAGTCTCTAAAACTTGGGATCAATCTTTTTGATTTCGTTTTCTTACCATACAAGAGCTTTCTGTTCAAAAATGTCTTAATATCTCTCTAGAATAGAGTAATCTAGTTCTTCAAGCTAAGTTTTGCTTTCTGCAATTTTGAATTTCTTCCTGTGCTCCTATTCGATATCTTTTAAAGCTTTTTCTTGTTTGTAAAATCCAATTTGATTGTTTACATCTAGCAAGAGTTCGTCTTGAGTTTAGAGCAAATTGCTGAAATTTTTCAAAAGCTATCTATCACTATCTAAATTGTCTTGGATTTAATACTGGATTGTCTAAGAATAAATAGAGTCTGTGAAGTTATTGGCTTCCATGAAAATTAAGCAGATAGTACATACCCTCTCCCTGATGTTAGTTTTATCTAAAAACATTTTAAGGATTTTTTATGCTAAGTTATAGATTGTTCATATAAGTCGCTAGATTCAAAATAAAATTGATTTTTATATCAAATTTCATAATAAATTATTAGATTCTCATATATCTCAAAGATATAAAATTTTCTGCAAAAATGAAGCTTATAATTTATAAACAAATATAACATTAGAAGATTGGATTTTGAGCTTGCTATCCAAAAATTCTACCTGATTTTTTTACAGACTTTTAAGGAAACTTTCTTTAACTCAAGAAATCTGACTTTTCATTATAGAGAGGCATAGAAGACTTTCTTTAGTGAGCTTTGATTTGATAAGGATTTTCAGAATCAAATGGATTAGGGCTACGAGTTTTGTTTGTCTTCATCATTGCAGATTGTATTTCATTTTATTCTATATTTTCATATTTCCCCAAAATACCTGTAAATTAAGTATCATACATCGAAAGCTGATGTTCAAGCTTCTTCTAATCCTCTATTTGCTAATTTAGTTCAAAATTAAAAGGATAAATTTCGCTCTACTTAACCCTAAACTTCCTCTAAAAATTTCTAATAATCGGTTTGAGTTCCTTAGTTGCAATATAAACATCTTTATCTATGAGGTTTTCCTTTGTAAAACCCCATAGATCAATTAAGGCATAAGAATTTGAGTTAAGAACAATTTAATAAAAATTAATATTTTTGGCGTATTATTATTGTTTGGGCTAATTATTAAAACTATTGGCTAGATTAATTGACCTTATAAAATAATCTAATCAGGGTTTAAATTTTATTTTAGCCTAATTATATTTATTTTAAGCCAATAATTATTAATTTTTAATCTTATTGTTCTTAACTCCAATCCTCGCTTCTTAATTGATCTATGGGGTTTTAATAATCCTTTTTTGACTTTGATATTTTTTCTCTTTTTTTATGTTGTTCTATCTCTAGAACTAGTTTTAATTTATTTAAATATTATCTTTTTTAACTTGCTAGCCATAGCGATCGACTTCTCTGAAAATAGTGTTATGATTAAAGTCTTTCATGGATCCGAGCTTATCTAAGATAGTGTATTCATCAACTTTATTTTTATAATGGAGTTATTTTATACTCACTAGAAAATATAAATGCAAAACTTTATCTTTCCCAATATAATAAAATTTTCATATAAAAATTATATTTCTAGTTTTTATTTAATTTTATTCAAGAGATCTTGATTTTTAAGATATTTTATTTTAGGAAAAATTGTTTCCATTCAGTTCATTGAACATCATATTATTCATGATAATTAAGAATTCTTATAATGATTAAAAATTTAGGACTATTCTTTCTAGTAACCCTATTTTTAAATAAACGCTTAAGATTTGAAACTGATTGTTCCTATACTTCTTAAGATAAATTAGACAATTTCTGCTTTCTTTGAATCTGAGCTATGGTAAGATTACAATTATCAGATTCGTTATTCTTACGAATTCTGTTAGTGTACATTTTATAAATTGAATTTACTATTTTTGAATTCTAATCAGTTCCAGCTATTCCCATTAATTTTTTCTCATGTTTATCGTCACCTAGATATATTGTTTCTCTGATTAATAGGGATTACCTGCCTTTTAATTTCTATTATAACTTTTCTATTTTTTCTGATTAAAACGAGTTGTTAGTACCCTCTTCAATACTTTATCCACCTTTTTGAAAACCTTCAAGGGTTTAGTTTTTTAAGTTTTAAATCGGTAATCGTAGAGTTTGATTATGTATAGCATTTCGACTATTAAACTATGAAACAGGATTTATGCTTCTATGTGATTATATTTTATCTATTTTATCAATACTCTAGAATTATTGATTTTAAATCTGAAATACATTTAAAATAATGTTTTTTTGGGGGGGTGTTATCCTCCCCTTAGAATGTTTCCTACCCCTCCCCCCAAAATGTTAATATGAACCAAAGGGAGATTTTTATTGCCCCGTTCAAAGAAGAATACTATTTTTGTCATCTTCCATGAATTAAATTTACTTATTTAAACATCGATTGGCTCTTATTTCCTAAAAAAGATTTGAATTTTTTCATAAAAATCACATTAATTATATAATATAAACATATAGTTAAATAGTTTATAAAATTAATAAGAACAATTGATAATTTTCAGACATGAAAATATATAATTATATAATATTTATTGTTTAATATAAGGGAGGAAAATTTAAGTAGTGATTAATATGTTTATTCCATAATTTTGGCAAATAAAATAAATTTTAATGTTTGAGACAGGAAACTTCCCCCGCCAGTTGTTTATTTATCATTTTAATAAATTATATTAAATCAAGAAATTTATTTATAAGGTATGTTATAATAAAAAAATATATTACCCGCTTTAATTAAAAAGTTTTTAATTTATAGAAGAAAATTTCTAAATTAAATTATTAAATAAATTTAGGTATTAGATTACCAGTTTCTTTTGAATTATTATCTGAAATCTCAAATTTTAAGTTTTCGCTTAAATCATCAACGATATTTCCTACTCTTCCAAATAATTGTTTACTTTAAAAGTTCGAAAGAGTTTGAGCAGGGTTAAATGTTTACAATTTAAGATTTTATAAATTTTCAAGTTAAATTTTTGTTTTTTCTGTTTCAATGGTGTCATTAATAAGATTTAGATTTGCAATCTTTTATTTTGGGTTCTAAAATTTCTCACTTTTTAAAAATTAAATTCATATAATTTAAGCCAAAAATAAGCAAGTATTTTATTCTTAATATTATTTCTGTATTTTTAACTGTTTCAAGCTACGAATCTGTTTGAGTTTTTCTCTTATTTTCTCAACAGTCTCATCGTGTAGTAACTGTTAATGAATTTTTACTTTTTAAGGACTTAATCTTAATTTATCAGTTTTCCTTTTGTTATTCAATATATCTTGCATTGTCAAATTCAAATATATTTCAATATAATTTTATTAAATACTATAAAGATTAATAATTATTATTGCATTTATTAAAATATTCTTAAAAGAATAAAATAGCATTTAGTCGTCATTGACGTCACCTCCAATTTAAACTATATCCCTTTCGCTAACCTATGCCATATTGAATAAAATTTTGGATGGCAGATTCAAAGTTTACTCTTATTTTGGCACTTTACAAAAATAAGGATTGTTTCTTATCATATTTTTGTCTTGGTACAAATTTACAAACACATATAAATCCTTTTATTGGGATTAATACGAATTTTTTTAATTAAAAAAGTTAAATTATTGAATTTATTAATATTAATTACAAATTCTTAATTACAGATCTAGCTTTTTCACGATCATTATCATGAATTTCATTGAGCTATCTGTGCATCTTAATAAAGTCTTGAGCTTGCTGTTGTATTTACATTTTTAACAAATTATTTTAATAAGAAATTATGACTTTGGAAGATTTTACGGAATTAAATATTAATGGAATGAATATAAAATCGTACTTTTAGGTTAATTTATAGTTTATAAATTTATAAGAAGTTAGTTAAGTTTAATTTAGATTTATTGATTTATATTATATATATAAGCGATTGATTAGTCTTTTATATTTAATGGAAAACGCATTAAAATTACAAATATTAATTAACTATTGATTCGTCATATTATGAAATGCATAAATCAAGTTTTTAATTGTTAATTATTAAATTAATTTATTATTTATTCTTGTCAATTTCAATTTTACCGATAGTAAAATAATAGACTTAATTAAAGAAACTTTAAAAGATATTTGCATTTGCTTTTTGACAGTTATGTATAAATCTCATTTAATTTTTTCTAATTACTTAATATTTACATCTTTACATATTTCATTATATAATTAACATTATCTTTTTTCTATTATCAATATATTTATAATGATATTTTATTATAGTATATATATAAATATCTGAATTAAATATTTTGAAACAATTTTTGCAATTTAACTAACTTATTCAAAAATAATAATTTTAATATATCCAATTCTGATATAAAAATAGCATAATAATTAATTTCGTTTTAAAAAAATCTTAAAAATATATATAAAAATGAGTTCAGGTAAAACTTTGCAAGATTTGATAAAAGAACAAACCATCCAAGAATAAGAGCAGCTTATTAAGCTTTAAGAGGAAGAAATTAAAAAGTAAGAATTAGAGAAGCAGAGAGAGGAGAGAAGAAAAATGATGAGTGGCATGTTTGGCAGAAAATAAATGCAGAGTTAAACTTCATTGGGGGTGCAAATTTAATCATTCATTTAGATTTATACTTAAAAAACAGTAAAAACAATATAATGGATTTAACCCTGTTTTTATCAAACTTAGGATGTTTAAATGAAGAATGAATCTAATGATCAATAAACAATGATAAAGTCAAGCGTATAAATTGATCCTGCAGAAGCGGAACGTTAGAGAAGGGCACAGTAACTTAAAGACCTTGAAGAAGCTTAAAAGTAGCATGAGCTTGAACAGCAAAGGTAAGCTAGAGCTTAGAGAATGTAATAAGTTTCATCATAACAACACAACCAACAGTAGCAATAACAATATTCTTTAAATCAATCAAAAATCCATGAATCTTAGACTGCACCTGATAGATAAATCAGTGCTCAGCAATAGAAAATGATGGATTAGAGAGCTAGTGCACTTAAGAATCGTAACTAGTAAGTGCAGGAAGAGATTAAAAAGCAAGAGGAAGACATTAAACGCATGTAAAAATTTGAAAAAGATGCCTACAATGAGTTCAAAGAAGAGCGTAAGGCAGAGTCTAGGTTAAAAACCATTCAGATTTAGTCAGTATTAGACAAATCAAAAGAAACTCAGTTTTAAATGGAAATCGATTAATCAGCTTAAAAGCATAAGCTTGAGTTGGAAAACTCAGTTCAAAATCACTACAACTGGCTTATGAATCAGCTTTTAGAGTAAAATAGATCACAAACAGATGATTTTGTAGATGTGATATTTACTTTCTCTAATGTGCAAGACAAATAAATTAAGTGCAATTCTTCTATATTAAGTGGTAAAAGTTTGTACTTTAACTCACTGTTGAAATTCGAAAGTGAATTTATGTAAGAAATGATATCTTAAAGTTAGAACTAAAATCCTGAACAACATAAAGTTAGAATTATCCCAATTAAAGTCCATATTATTCTATTTATAAGCAAAACTAACTTCCTTGCAATCTTAAATTTAAATGATTAAGCTTTAAAATTTTATATATTTTTAGAAATAAATTGAGGGATTTTTAATTGATCATTTCACTTACAGAGTTATGAACTCAGTCGTAAATTATTTCTACACTGGCACTTTAGACTTTGAGTCAGACGATATTATTGAGTTGCTGGAACTATGCCAGGAATACTTGCTCTACGATGTCAAATAACTCCTAGAATAAACAATGATTAAAAACATTGACAATGAAAATTTCGCAGAAACTATGTAGGTAGTTAGAGCATTCGATTGCAAGATATTGAGGGAGGCTCTCTTTTTGCATGCCAAGAAAAACTACTAGACTTTGTATAGTAAGGGAGGATTTAAGTCACTTAAGAAGGACGAGTGGACTACTATCAAAGAAATGGCAAAAGTTTAATGAATAAAGAGAAAATTAGTCAGATATTCAAATACCTTTTTAATCATAAATCTTAGATTCAAAAATAATGTGCGTGTTTGGCTTTGTTTTTCTAAAACTCATAAATTTCATAAATCTTATTAACCAATTATTGAACTTATATTATCTTGAACAGCTGTTTAAGTTGGAAAATTAAAGAGAATAAGCTTCGCTAAATATAATAAACTTCACTTTGTAATTTCAATCGTCACTATAAAAGTTTAATAAGTAACTAATTGATGAAGTCATTAATACTTAATTTTTAAGATTCTAATACTTATAATGAGGTGTTAGTGCATTAATAATATAGTAAAATAAAATGTTATTTCTGGAATAAGAATTTAGTTTTTTATAAATAATTAATTTTGAGCTAAAAGTATTTTATCAATTCAATTTTTTCATAATTTAATATATTAGAATGAAATAATTAATATTTTATTAAATTTTTTATCTATAATATTAAATTTTCTATTCATTTATCTAGTTTATCCCATAAATCTGTTGTTATAAAAAATTTCCAAAATTTTTTTCGCAAATAATTTTTTCATATTATTTACATTTTAAAGCAAAATAAAGTGAAAACAAATTTGTAATATTATAAGTAAAATTCCTTATTTATTTAAAATTTCTGAATAATAAAATTAATTTTTTGAGTAAAAGTAGAACTACTCTCATTTCACATAACTCATAAATTTGATTAGAATCTCAAAAACATTTAGAAAATGGTAAATTTAAAGACAAATGATATTGTGAAGAAACTTTAAACTTTTCTAATAAATTGATTCATTCATTTATGTATTAAATATAGCTCGTAAGTAGTTAAACTTTCAAAAATTATAATACCACAAAGGATGATGTCATCACTTAGGATGGTCAGCCTTTGTTGAAGGGGGACTACCCTTATAACATAGACGGCATTGGAAACAGTGTTTACTTAGATAATGATTCGAGTAGAAGCGGTACACCAAATGCTAATAAGGTGGGAAATGTACAATGGAACTCTGAAAAACCTAAATTGCTTGTATAAATTTATGATTTTATTTGATAATTTGCAGTTATTTGATTTAATTATTCAACCTAAACAAAACTTGGATTTATCTGAGATGAAGAGAGATGGTCTCTCGTTTTGGTCTATTTCAGCTTATTCACTAGGTCACTTCAATAATGATCTAGTGGCTGGCCTTGGTTTCACTTATCAATCTTTAATTTTTAAATGAAAAATATTTTAAGGAAAACTTTCCTAAAGTAAATATGGATGTTGATACTTTTTAAAGTAATCAAACCTATTACTTGCAGGATGTGCTAAAAATATCTCAAGTTGTTGCAGGTTTTACTCTTTTATCTGGCTAGATAACGGATGGAATTACAACTCCACTTATTGGTATGGCAAGTGATTCTTGTAATACACGTATTGGAAAGCGTACCCCTTGGTACATTCTCGGATCGATCTTAGTCATTCCTTCTTTCATTGGAATCTAAAAATATTTTACTAGGATTCTATGAGAAATATTAATTTTGAGACAATCATTGAGAAATAAATGACTAATAAATTTAATACCAAAATCTTTGTAGACCCGGGTTTTGAGGGAAGCGCTTAATCAGCTTACTACATTATTTTGCCAGCCATCTTAAATGTAGGATGGGCCTTCGTTTAGATATCTAATATGTCAATTGTAAACTCACTGACCAGCTCATCACAACGCCGTGACAAACTGATTTCCTTACGTAATGGCTTCTCTTATATTGCAAACGTGCTAGTTTTAGCTATTTCCCTAATTGTTTTCGCTACAGTGAAGGATCAGATTTTACAGTTTAGAATTCTGTGCTTGCTGTTAGGAGCCATTGGGCTTTGCACCAGTATATTCTACATTTTCTCTATTAACGAGCCTTTACTTACTAAATAAGCTAAAGAATCATTTTTTTAAATCCTATTGATTATTAAATTTTGAAATCTCATTACCAAATTTCGGTGTCATAAATCCAAATATTATTTATTTTTTGAATCTCAAAGAGAATATTTGGCCCTTGCCAGATAATAAGAATTAGAAGACGAACTTGATGATGATATTGACAGAGATGCTAACCCACGTACCTCAAGTTTAATGAAAGCCCATATCAGCAAATGGTACATGTGGCTAAAAGAAGGGCAGTTCTACATTTATGGAATCATAATATATTCTTTTATTTCATTCAAAAAATAAGTTTATAATAAGTAAATGGCTTATATGTTAGTTAGAGTTGCTGTTAACGTCACTATGACCGTCCAACCCTTCTATCTCATTTATGTAACTGGCTTTGAGAAAACTTGAAATTTAATAAAAGAAATCGATTTCATTGCTTCCACCTCATAAATAATTTCATAGTTCAATTATATTTTATTTGAAACTGAGGAAAACCCAACACCCTTATCTCTCGCTATCGTCCCACTCCTTTCTTTCATTACCTCTATGTTGTTCTCGATATTCCTTTACAAACGCATCATGAATAAGTTTAAGAACAGACAAACAGTGTTGTTAGCTGCCATCGTGTAAATTTCAATCGGTTCTATCCCATTCATCTTGCTGACTCCAAACCCCAACACCAGATGGCTAGTTTACTTGATTTCACCAATTCAAGGCATCGGCATGGCTATGATGCTTAACACAGCTACTTCATGCATTAGTGATGTCATTGGTAAGTCAGACGGCAATTCAGCATTCGTGTATGGCGCTTATGGGTTCTTTGATAAAGTCGCCAACGGAGTGTCACTTTTCTATATCACTGCCTATCTCAATACTGATCCCACTGCCCTCAGATGGATCATTGGTATATGAGTTATATTTTTTTTCATTTCATGCAAGAAATATAATAAGCTTTTTATTTGGTTTGACACCACCACTATGTGCAGTAGGTGCATTTGTAGCATGTGCCATTGGTCAGAGAAAATACAGTAGCAGACTTGCAGCACTCTCTGTTCAAGTTCAAAAGAGGCCCAAGAAGAATAAAGACCCCTATAACAACGAATGAAAATATAATATGAACGAATAAATTCAAGTATATTGAATTACTTACTACTTTAAATTATTGCTAAAGCTCATATTAAAAATACTGATTAAATTTTTTTATTATTTATTATTGGAAGTTGTTATATCTATTCATTTAATATTACAATATTCCTTAATATTTAAGAATTTTGGGTATTTAAAGAAGAAATTTTTAATCAACCTTAATAATTTAATTTCCAAAAGAAATATTAAATCTCTAATTTCTTCTAATTTAGCAATACGCTAATAATGATCAATCAATAAGCAAATAATAAAAAAAAGGATTAACTATAGCTGTAAATTTTCATATGTTTTGATAGACAAAAAGACATTTGGAATACATTTTAGTTGAATCAAGGACAATCTATCAAAGAAAAGAAGCATATGATATTTTTAGCTAAAATTACATTCTTTACTGAAATATATTTATCGAATTTATCATTAAAAATGCTTAAAACTATTTATCTTTCAATTTTAGTGTAATTAATGCTTAATAATTAGATCACTAGATAATTAGATTATAGTATAATTTACAAAATGTCACAAAACTAACAGAGAAACACTAGCAGTAATGTAAATGCTAACTAAGGGTGGTCCTTCAACTTAGATAAAGCTTCCAATAAAGAAAATCTTAGGGATCCATTAGGATACAAGCAAAACATCAACGATGTGGTTGTTAGAAATTCAGGCAAGAAAAACGTCACTTAGATCGAAGTGCTTGAAAATGTAAGTAATAAGCTGGAAAACTTAGTACATTAAAGACTTAGGAATACAATTAAGTTCAATACTGATCAAAATTTAAACAAAATTAATACGTGTTTTTAACCTTATTTATTTACCTCTTTTAAATAGAAAGCTTGGGAGTTTGCAAAGTCACCCTCTAAATAAATCTTTATCACTCTGTTTATGTTCTACATGACTGGTACTGGCTTAAGTCTTTGGACAATTATGCTCACCTGTGCATTCGTGATGAACCCTCTAAAGCAAATCTTCGGAGTTAACCAAGGTAAAATTTAATTTACATAAAAATCCTATGATCTCTAAACTCATTTCTTATTCTAGCTTTTGTGGCTTTTGAACACAAGAACTTGAACTTACTACTACCTAAACTTACTTTTATATTCTTTAACGGAGTCATCTTAGCAGCTGCAATCTACAAATTTTCAAGTAAGTTGACAAAAATATTTCCTAAGATTTGAATGCAAAATGATTCGACTCTCATTTGATATTTAAATTTCTTTATAGTCATGGGTATCATCCCAGTTGCACCAATTGACTGGAATGGACTTATCAGCAGCAAAGTGCCAATTGAGCATTCGCAAGTTGTTATGTTTAAGGATTGATAATTAATTTGATGTATAAGAGTTTAAAATTAAATGAATTTTCAAAGTTAAAATGTTATTAATCTTAGACAAGCAGTTAATGATAAAAAAGTGCATTCATTATCATTATTGCAATCATATATAATTTCAGAGATTAATTTCTCATGTCATTAATCATTGAATGACTTGATCAACACCTTTTCCACCTGCGGGCCTATTTGTGTTAGTTCTAGGTTCCACATTTTGGAATCTCTTCAATTTGAATTCTTATTTCTCTTCTTTGCCTTGCTACTTAGTCTTAATGAATTCTACAGCTTTTTCATGAGCTTTTGTTTATTTCGGTTACGGTAAGCCCTTGCTTTGCTTTTTCTATAGAAATTAAAGTGATTAAAGACTAACTCTCTTTTTTTTAAAGTTCTACTTACAAGTTCATGTTGCATGATGTATCTGTCTTGAATTTCATTCACTGCGTGTTCACCATAATGATTTGAAATGACACCTTGGATTGGTGTAGATGGGCGGTTAGGTTTTCCGAATGACATTTAGTCTAGAGGAGGTTGTGACACACCTCTCTTAGATTTGCCAATATCAATTCTAGCATCGTTTGTCTTTCTGAACTCCTAGATTTTCTATACAAATTTGATGTTTAAACTTCCATGGCCATGATAACTATTCACTAACCTTTGAGTCAACAGCTCCGTTTTTAACTCCAAGCTTGTTAAGTTTCTTGAAATCTCTCTCTGACTCTTTGGGTCTTGATTGCTCATGTGCTTTCCATGATTGAGTAACAATTGAAGCGCCCTCGGGATCTTTTCTGTCTGGCTTTCCAAAAGTGAAGCCTTCTGGTGGGAGATCACGAGTGTTTGGCTTGCCTCTTCCGACATCGTCCTTGGCAAGAAGTTGGTTTCTGGGATTCACAATCTTTTCCATATTGGTTGCTTAGTTCTATTATGAAGAATATAATTATATAAAATAAACATCTTATTTTATTTTAAGCATGAGAATCACTCTTGTAAATCAAATCCCCATTAATTTAGAAATTATTGGTGTAAATAAATGCATTCTATATTTATCTTACTTTATTTCCCATTTTTAATGAAAAAAAATTCCTTTTTAAATAAACTTTCTCAATCTCTTCTCTCTCCAATTATTCTTAAGATATACAAGAAAACATTAAGGATATCTAAATAGATAATCATAGCTCCAAGGACATAATCTTCTGAGCTTAGTTCATGCTGCCCACCACCCACAATCAAATGAGTATCATATAAGATATAGAATCCAAAAAGTATAACTCCAAAGGTACAGAAGAGTATATAGCCAGCTTCAGAAAAGCTAAATAAGAGACAGAGTCCTGCTATTGAAAAGGCACTGCTGAAAACTACAAGGCCACCCATTTCCACATCCAAATCGACTTTAGTATTGTGCACATAAATTGTCAATGCTACAACCATGAATGCAGTCATTGCAGCTGCAATCAAAACAGACCTTGGCTCATATTGAGATGTTGCAAACATCACTGTGTAGCCTACTGAGACTGTAAAGAATCCCAACAAGAAGTAGTTATTTGGAACTTTTCTAGCTTACTCTTTGGAGCATACTATAACGCACATACTGGCAATCATTAAACCGAAAGCTAAGAATAAGGTCCAAGGGTTTTTATTCATCCATTATCTTGAAGCTTCGTTATAAGTAGGAATCGCACACATCAAGGCAGTGATAATAAGTTGCATAGAGAGAATACCATAAACTTTTCTAATAAAGCCCAATCTATCATCAAGATCTTCTAGAGATCTTCCACTATGTTTATGATGATGGCCTAGAGGATAGTTCTCTATTTACATACTCTTATACTCTTCATTATCAAGATTTCCTTAAGTATTAGGCAAAGGTTGAGAAGTCTGTTGTTCTTATCTGGCAACAAGGGTGCGATTGTCCATCATTTTTAATTTAAATAGATTTAATTTATATAAATTTCTTTTCCCTATTCAATGTCTCTAATATTCCTCTAAAGTATTATTGGAAATTATCATCCCTCTAAGGAATATGTATTATATCTTTTGTACAAGATGCCCTCTGGGTTTTCAGATTTGTCCTTCATATATTCCTTAACAGAGTCATCGTGGTAGAGCATAATTTCCTCGTAGATGAGATCCTTGTAGTCTTCCTTCTTCAAACTATAAATTTCGAAGTCGAAATCAAACGCGCTCACTGCCTCAGTGATTGGCTCGTCATCTGGGAAATGCAACTGACTCATGTAAGGGTGCTCTAATGCTTAGTCTAAAAACTTACACATACAAACACACAATTATTTAATCAAGCATCCTCCTAATAAGATCTATAGCATCAGGATTAGCTCCTTTGAATATAGTGTTCATGTCCTTTGGCTTTCTCTTTATGCAATTAAAAAAGATACTATAAGATCCTCTTGGGGGTTTCCAATCAAATCTGTAATCATCTAGATCTGCTCTACTCTAATTGATTTATAACATATTAAAAACAATGACAATTAAATCATGTCAATAAAGTTTATGCAGTTGAGTAGCGTTTCCAGGATAAAATAACCTCTAATTCAAAAATATTCAGGGATATTAAGTATAATGAAATTATAAAAAATGAGATTATTTAAATTATTTAAATAAGAATTATGTGAGAGAGTTTAATTTATTCTCACAATTATTTAATTTTTTAAAAAATAATTCAACTTATTATTATACATTCATATATATATTTAATATCAAACCTTAAGTTATTTTATCAACTAAATATTTCACAAATTAAGGCAAATAAAATTATTTTAAAAAAAATACTTTCTATTAATATTAAACTTAATTAAGACAACCTCTCTATATTTAGTCCTCTCAAGATTTAATACATGAAGAATTGAATTTGATAAAAAATAACCATTTAAATATAAAATTAAAATTTTAATAACAATATAAAGAAGTTAAGTTATATTTTCATCATTTTTTTATACAAATTCATTCAGAAAATAAATGAAAAATAAAAAAGACTAGTCTTGTTTTATTACAGTAATCATATATGAAAACATTTAAAAGAGCTTTTAACTTTTAAATTAAATTTATAAAATAAATGCACATAAATATATCTAATGTGCGAATAGTTGGGAAGTATATTTTTAATGAATATATTCTTCATTATTAATTCTGATTTATGAGTGAAGTTCATTGAGGCTTGAACTTCTTCTTTATTCTATCCTTGCCATATCTTTTGTAACAAACATTTAATGATGAAATAAAGAAATTGAAAATTTAATTTAAAATTAAATTTTTGCTTAGTCTATAGTGATTCTTTTGTGTGGGTCAAATGTAAGCATCCTTTAAAAAAAGACTAAGAAAATATTTTATGGTTCTCTTTGGTAAACTTAGAATGAATTCTTTATTTTTCAAAATAGTAATTTAGTCGACAAGATCCTCTTGGGTAATGCATTTCAAATTTTACTTTTTAAGATTTTAATATCTTATTTTGTCTGCTCTTCTTCAGAGTTAGCAGGGAGCAAAGGTTTTCTTGTGATTAGTTCAGCTAATATACAACCTACAGACCATACATCAATTGCAGTTGAGTACGATATATTAATTTTATGAACCTCTGGTGCTCTATACCATCTTGTTGCGATATAATCAGTCATAACTGCAGATTGAGTTTGGAAGTAGGGAATGTCAGCTCTTGCCAAACCAAAATCGCATATCTTCAAGTCGCAATTGCTATTTACCAACAAGTTTCTTGGCTTCAAATCTCTGTGTAAGATAGCTGCAGAGTGAATGTACTTTAGTCCTCTCAGTATATTTATGGCAAGAATTGAATGTGATCATCAGAAAGTGGCTAGTTTGATTTGATGATTTGAGCCAAATCGGTTTCCATTAATTCACTGACCACATAAATTTCCTTGAAGTTTTCTCTTGAACTTGGCTTCAAAATAGTTTTGACACCAATCACATTATCATGCTGAAGAAGCCTCATAATTTTTAGCTCTCTCAATGTTCTTTAAGCAAATATTACTTAAAATGAAAATGTTATTTTGAAAATCTATACTGTTATGTAATAAAAACTCTTCTTAGAATACCTTGTGCTCGAAGGCTTTTTCGATTTTTTTAATTGCGACTAAGTTATTCTCTTGATCTTCTGCCTCCAAATCTTTTGCTGCAACGACTACACCATACGCTCCAGAGCCAACTGGATCGATAATTTCATAGCGTTTATCGACTTCAAACTTTGATCCCAAGACCATATAGGTGTTGAAAATATAAAAAACATTTTTAATGATTCTTTATAAAGCCAAAGTACGTAATTTTGATATCATTAACATATGAAAAATGTTGGTATCAGCATTTGAAGAATGCATCTTTACCTCTTCTCCGTCTTTCTTCATTTTATATTGAAATATTATCTATATTATTGTAATGAAATTCTATCCCAGTTATTAATAACTTAATTCACGGCGTTTAACTAAATATCTACCAATACTAATCTCCAAATTACTATTCTGTAATTAAAAGACACGTTATAGAATTAAATAGAGTAATAAGTTAATTTTAGTGTAGAATATAACAAAAATCATAATCTTACATAAAATGGTCATTATTTCAAAAGCAAATCTTCAAAGCGTCTTTTAAGCAAAGCTTTTTGTCTATTCTATAAGAGAGATATTAATTGCATAATCCTCTATAAAATGACTTTCATGATCTTTTGGATTTATTGAACAATTTTCTAGTTGTGTTCACTGATAAATAAATCTTAAATTGAACCGTATTAGGGAATTTTCATGTTATTTGAGTAGAACACTCGTTCAATCTCAATTTTATAGTCATTAAATGATTTAAATTTCTGTGCTATTTTTTGAATTGCAGTTGAACTCTTGTACATCTTCTCGATTAGATTTACAAAAGCATAGTAGATAATTGCTGAAATTAAACCCATATTCTTTGAAACTTTATAGAACTTAGATCTAACGTCTTCTTTCAAGAGTACTTTCCTAATCAGAACCTTTTCAAAGAAAAAGAAGCCTATTATTACTATTTTAGTTTTAGGATCTGAATCGGCTAGAGCTCCATTAATATCAGATTAGAGCAGATGGTTCGATTCTAGCTCATTAAGAAAGTTATAAGGAATAAATGCGCCAGATTTTGAGAGAAATATTAAGAACTAGATAATTGGAGAAGGCAGACTGTGTGAGTGAGAAGATTCGAAAATTATCTTCAAAATGTTCTTAGCTCTTATAGCTGCCATTGAAAATCTATAGAGAGCCTCGCCATAATCCAAATCTCTCTTTGCATAGTTTAGATTAGTAGAATTAGTGTCTTAGATGGTACTCAAGAAATTATTGCAATGATTAATGATCCAAATTTTCAAAACTTCACTGTATATGTAAATTTGTTTCTGCAAAATAATCAACAAATCGTTTTTATAACTCATTCTGATTTTCCTGATATCTTTTATGCCTTTTAACATCCTGCCTATGCTTTTAGCAAACCCTCTCACACGACCCCATTTCCTTAGTCTTGCAGTATTAATATTCATCTTTGCTAGAATATTATGTATATCTATCACACTTTTGAATTTTATATCACCAAAATCTCTCTCTATTTCAAGTTTAATCCTATTTTCAAGCAATGTCATATCATCTTACTCCTACATTTGCTAATCTTTTATCATAAACTTTTGAAGTTAATCGTTATATTTATTTGGAATGTTTCTAATTGGTCTAAGGGGCGCTCCACCTGATCTCTTGAAAGTTTATCTCATTTCTTGAATTTGTTTTTCAAAGCATATTTTTTCTTTGACATTTATAATAACAAAATATCATAAGTCTACGGTATTATTCTAATAAATATAATGAGAATAAAGTGCTTGCATGTTTAAATGAAGTTAATTATTAAATAGTAAATTTAAGATATTTAAGCTTAAAAAGGATAATGATTATATTTAATATTATCAATATTATAAAGATTAGACATAGATTAATTGACAGTTATTTTTTAAATATTCGAGGTTAGTATTCTTGCCCATAACTTCCGAGAGCAGTTATTCTGTTCTCTACTTTAAACTATGATCTCCATATGTCCCCATGAATTAAACCTATGTTTTCTTGGCTGGACTTTAATACCCAAACTTAACTTAGGTTGCTGCATTTATCGGTGAAATGAAGGAAGTATCTATAGACAGAGCATGTGTCGAAGGTTTTATTAAAGATTAGCGAGACTTCATCATTGATTACTGCAGGGAATTTTAAATTTTATTCATTAATGGAGGCTTAAGACTATTTTTGACCTTGTTTTATCCTGTCATTGGAAAATTAACTTCTTTGTCTTAATTTATGTTTTAAACCAAGCTGCTAAAATTGTTATTTGTTTGATATATTTTAGGAGTGGTCCTTGCTTAAATTGTTGCAAAATGTTAAGGAGAGAAAGTATTTTCTTTTTACTATATTTACTGTAAATGAGATTCTTAAGCAACTGGTTACATATCATCTTGATTTAAATGCACTTTACACAATTTGTGTCTCTTAATTTATTTTATTGACTTTAAAAGGTCTTACTCTCTATCAATTAAAAACATCTACTCTTCTTTGATATTTTGAATTGTATTTAATTTTGGAGATTCAGATATATTTTGAAATTTGGGCACAGCATGCGGAACAACACTCCCTGAAAAGCTATTCTATAATTTCTGATGTAAAGTTCTATTAATTTATTTGCTAAAAGCAGATTTTAGAGTTTACTGGCTTGTTTAGTAATTTAAATGGTGTTTTGCTTAAATAGTGGAAAATTACAGATCATTCTCTCATTTTTATATAGGAGTTTTGTATCTACTTTCATTATCATATTTAAAACAAAAAACTGTGTGTTTAATGTGTGTTTAATGATTAAAATCAAATAAATTTAACATATCACTGTTTAATACTAAAATCAAACCATCAATCTTAGTCGTGACGTAGACGTATCTGAGTGAGTTGACGTGGCAATTCCGTGACGTGGCAGTCATGAAGTAGAAAACTCCGAAAAAACCATCCTCGCTATCACCTAGTCTCATCCCAAAATCAAGATGTCACCCCACGTCTTTCGACATTTGAGGGACAGAGCTCGTGAGATTCGACCAGAGTGACAGAAGGTGGAGAAAAACGCTTACCGGTCCCACCGCTGCTGGGAAACGTAATCCCTATCCTTTCGCTGTGGTAGCTCAGTGCCCTAACCCGGTGTGGGAGAAAATTCCTTATCGTTGGCTTCAATGGTTTTCATCTTCTCACTTTTGGAGGCAGAGCGTACCTCCATCCTGCTCCCTATTACCTAGGAAACTGTTCTCAAGCCAGGAAACTCATCTAATGCAGGGAAATCTTAGGATCAAGCTCACTCGAGGAGTGACTGCTGACAGATTGAACCCCGCCGACTGGCCCCTCATGCGTTGCGCCCAGCAACCCCCTACCTGCCCTCGGTAGGCCTTAGTATAATAGAAAGCTCTATTAGAAAGTCCTAAGTGGTTAGTACCACCTAGCAATTAACTTTCTAATTTAATAAAAAAACAAAAAACTATTTTATTTATTCAAGAATTTTTTTTACATAATTTAATCTCACAATCTATGAAATTGGGAAATAGGGTATTGATTTTAGATAATTAAATTTGGAAAAAGAAAAATAAAGTAAATCTTCAAATAAATATTTAAACATATTAATAAGTGAATCAAATTAATATTTTTTAAAAAAATAAAATAGACTGGACTTAAATCATTATATTGAGTAGAAGGTGCAAACATTTACTATTGCAAATATTTCATTAACTATAAAGGGTTTTTTGCGGTTTTAATTATTGAAGAAGCTGCAATTATTAATTTATAGTGGAACCTCCAACACTAAATCTTTTTTACTTCTATGTCAAAGATGGTGATTACTTGAAAACTTCTGAGGTAAAATCATTTTCTTCTAATGGGTTGATATTAAACGAAATCTTATTGCTTTTCGTAAACGAACTTCCATGTGGTTATATAATTGGCGTTAAATTAGAGATTTGATAAGTGAAATCTGATTTTTAGAAATTTGTGTTTAAAAAGTTTCCATACATTGCTTTTTTAATCTAAATCAGAAAAATTAAAATAAATCTTAATTCCAATAAAATAATTCATGAATAATTAAATAAATGCTTTTTACTTCTAAAGTGAAAGCAATGCTAAATAATTACTAATGTTTAATTTTAATTCAAATTTTATAATTAACAGTTTTAGAAAGATAAAAAATATGAATATCTCAAGTTCCTTCGCCCGGAAAGAATTTATTCTTTAAGTTGGAAACAAGAAAATACCTTTGACCAATAAAATGACAATAATTGGTAGAAACCCTAATGCCACCATTCATATTGATGATTAATCAATAGCGAAAGAACACGCTATTATATAGCTAAATGAAATGTTTGACTTGCCATAGCTAATGTAAGAGAATTAATTTATTTACAAATCTAACATATAAAATAGAGATAAGGGGTCTGTGAATGGATGTACTCAAAATAAATATGATATTTTAATATTTTAATTAATCTAATATATTGTTTTTATTTAATTAAGCATTTATATTTAACTTTTGTAGAAGAAAATACCAATTTATAGCAGGAAAGTTTATTGAATTTAAAAAAAAAATTTCTATAAATAAGCTGCATTTTATTTAAGTCAAGAATAATTTAGTCACCTTTTAACACTCATTTATTATTTTGGGGGTTTTTACTATAAATGGGAAGAAATTGGAAAAAGGAGGAACTCAACCTTTGAGAAATGGAGATTCAATCAAATTTGGCAAATGTATTATCATTATTATTTAAAGCTGTACGGAATTAATACTGGGGCTTAAGCAAGCCAGATATATATATAATCAGATATTCACACTTTTGGCAAATGTATGTTTTTTATTTTTTCTATAAAATTTCTTTCTCAGATGCCCTTGATTACAAATTTATTGGACCACCTTCTGAAGTTGATATAAGCAGAGACAGTATGAATGATTAGAAAATCCGTTTAGTCACTGATCAACCCCACAGTTATGCAATTTTTGACCATATCAGTGGTTAACCAATCTACGGCAAGGATCCCTTAAGATCTTCTAAGAATCCCTTCGAGTAGAATTATGTGCCTCATTACGCTAATTCATTAGAGGAATTTGAATCACCTTCTCCTTAGAAGTAAAGCTTTCAAAACACCTTAAACTTTCCAAACCCAACCACCCTTCAATTCTAAAACCCATCTACATAAATACGTCCTAATTTCACTGTTCCAGGTACTCAAACAATTGAAGATAGACTAAGAAATTCAGAAGCTAATATGCAATCACTAATAGATAAAGAAAGAAGGTTAATGGAAGATAAGGTTGCTCAGTCAATGATTAGAGAGTAGAGATATAATCTTGACAAAGAAATGACTGTGAAGTAAATAGTAGATGAAGAAAAGAAGTTCATTTAAGATAGATTCAAAACAGATATTGATAGGCTTCAAGCTACAAGCATGAAATAAGTTTAGACTTTGGAGTAGTAAACAATCAATGTTAAAAACAAGAACGAAAAGTTGCAAAGAGTGCTGGTAGAAAAAGAAGCTACATTGTTGGAGTTGCAAAGCTAAAACGCTAAGCTCATAAATGAGCTGAAAAACACTCACTAAAATAAAGATTTATCAGAAGCTAAACTAAGAGCATTAGAATAATACACGACTGACCTATAGGTTAAGTATGATTAACTTTAAAATGCTGATAACGATAAAGCATAAGCATTGGGAGAATTACTTCAAAATGACTTGCCAGCCAGATTAGTCGAATATAAGAA
The DNA here is from genome assembly GCA_000711775.1 of Oxytricha trifallax. Classification (NCBI taxonomy): domain Eukaryota; phylum Ciliophora; class Spirotrichea; order Sporadotrichida; family Oxytrichidae; genus Oxytricha; species Oxytricha trifallax. The sequence continues at coordinate 3,005 of ARYC01000774.1, read as the reverse complement.
GTAAATTTAAGAGCTTAGAAGTACGCTAATTTCAAAAGAAAAAGAGAAAGAGCTATTCTTAGAGAACTATTAGATAGGTTCAAGTGACTACTACTCGAAATCTTTGCTTGAAAAGCAATCATCTGAGATGTTGAACTTTCAAAAAACTATAGAAGAATATGAAAGAAGACAATAAGTTTGTGAAAAGAAATGGGCAGAACTCCTCAAGGAAAATCAGCTTAACTTTGAATAAACCTAGATATACAAAGATCAACTTGAGAAGTAAAGAGAATCTTATAATAGATTGCTAACAATGACAGAAAGAAGAGTAATTTAAGCAAATAATGCAATTGCTTTGGCATATTCAGAGACAGGAGATGAAGAAAAAAAGTAGGCTGCAGAGTTTTTGAGTGGATAAATTTATTAACTATACGAAGAGCGAAGATAGTTGCTTATGGACAAAGACTAACTTCAACTGCAAAACAATGAGCTTCAAAGATTAAATGTCTCGTTAAGAGTAGATTTGGAGAAGTACAGAGCATACATAGCTGAAGATTCCAAATTATTTAAGTTATTTTACTTAGGTTACTACTTACTTATTTTAGATTTTTCTGGTCATAATGCCTAATTAATAAGCAGAGTAGAAGAACTTTAAGATCTTTTGATTCAGTAACGCCAAATGACCGATGTTTCTATAATAGTTGATGCCCATGCTTAACTAAGATCCCTAAATGTCGAGCTTGCAAAGAAAACAAAAATCATTGATGATTTGAAAAGCAAAGTCCAAAATTTTAACAGTAAAAAGAACGCAAAAGATCTCAAGCAAGATGAGGATGTTGTTGAATACCTAGTTGGAATAGTCAAGGACAAAGATAAAACAATAGAAGAACTCTAATTCAGAATAACTTAAATAGTGGTAGGTAATTTTATCCGAATGTTTTCATCTAATTTGAAGACTAATTTCTAAATCATATGGGTGTTGATACCGGGACGTCCCAGGAAAATCAGGACGTCCCAAGATTAACAGGACGTCCCAAGATCACCAGGACGTCCCAGGATTACCAGGACGTCCCAGGATCACCAGGACGTCCCAGGATCACCATGACGTCCCAGACTTATCAGGACGTCCCAGGATTACCAGGACGTCCCAGAATATATATTAGTTTAAAAAATAAAAATAACACGAAGTATCACAAAAAGATTCTGTAAGAATTATTAGGATGGGTCAAGGGGTGTTACCTCAAACGGTATTAGGAAGGACAAGAGTCCATACTTCTATAACAAATCAAAATAATTAACAGGAGTGGTCAAGAGGCGTTAGCACTTTTTGAAGAATCGGGGTCAACTCCTCTGAAAATACTTTTTAAAGGTGTTATGTATGAATAAGTGAAAAAACAATATTTAAACATTAATAATTTATTAATATAAATACACATGGATCATTTTAATAAAAAATCATACAAGATCACATATTATATGTTTTATAAGGATGTGACATACTATCAATTAATATTTGTCGTTTGAAATTCTAATCATAACTCCTTTTCAAGTATTCTTTATCAGAAAAATATATATATTATGCTTTTTTGATTGTGATATTGACCAATATCGCACTTATAAACTATTAAAAATGGTTTAAAATATTATTGTCCTAATACAAACACTTTGAAAGTATTGCGAGAGATCCTGTTTAATTATTTTCCTTATATTTGAAATTTTAGTGAAACTTTTGATGATATATATATAGTATTCAGATCATAAATATGTGGTGAATCTGTAAATTAATTTTTTTTGTGATGTTAGAAGAATTATTAAGACCTAATTAAACCTTGAGCAAGATAGCTTTCTATTACATAGTCGTGTACAGATGAGAGACTTAAATTAAGAAAATAATTATTTTTTTTTTATTTAAAATCAAGAAATTATTTAAATATATCTAAATTATGGCATTCTGTAATCTTATTATAAAAAAATAAATTCATAATTAATAAAGAATTTCCCAACAAAAATAAAATAAAATGCTTATTGAATTTTTGTAATTATTGATAATAATTTTTTTGTACAATATTTAATTTTTATATTAGATTATTAATTAATTATATGATATTTCTAAACAAGATATGTTATACAATTAAATAAATGAGAAATTTTTCCTATTTTTGATTAGCGAAATATATTATAATTGGAAAAATTAATTATAATTAAAATATTTATCTTTTATCTTACATTAAAATATAGTGCATGCAATATTTATTTATCAACTATTATTCATAAAATAAATTGGTTATTATAACTTTTTTTTTATAGAACAACACCAAAAACATTCACATTTATTAAAGCTTTATTTTAAGCTCTAGTAATATTAAATTTAAAATAAAATACCCACAATATAAAATTTATATGAAAAATTTTGTTATTAAATAAAACATATTTTATAAAATAATATGTATTTCAGCAATATGAAAAATCATATTTAAATGAATAGGTTTATTATATTAAGCTTTTTCAAGCAACATTCAAAAACCAAACCTTAGTGAGGTTTATAAGTGCTTTGATTTGTAGGGTATAGTTGGGGTCTTATTGGGGTTAGTAGAGAAATTAGGTCAAATTTCAAAATGAGGAATAGAAATTAGCGAAATTTAGGGTCTATTTATGATGAGTACTATTTAGATTTACTGCTTAAGCTTAGGTATGGTACAAGTATTAATATAGACTAAGTCAATCCAGTAATGAATTATGCAGCTATAGCAAAGCTCCCTGCGCAAAAGTGCCTCAACAGTTAGGTATTATTGCTTGTTGGCTGTTTAGCATTATAATTCAGGCACTAGAAAGCATCCTGCAAGAAAATAAAAGTTCTCACAGCACCATATTGACTACCTCTGCGACTCGAAGACTTTAAAGTATTGGGCACACTTTCCACTAGACTACCGAGCTGTGATGTTTCATCGCAAGTTTCCTGACATGCGTATCTCTCCTTAAACTATAGCAAACATTTATAGAAGAACTGGTATTACTTTCAAGACTGT